>RJWM01001228.1:0-164271 GCA_004363535.1 Dasyprocta punctata
ACCCATGTTTCTACCTATTAGTGCAGTACTTTTATGACATCAGTTTCTTGAAATATTTCCTATTTTACAAAGTATGTATATATATATATATTTATCATTGAGATGTGGCTTAGTGGTAGACTGCTATGAGGCCTTGGATTTGACCCCCAGCACTATAAGAGAGAGTGTGTGTGTGTGTTCATGCATGTGCACAGGAGGGGATGTTGCGAATATGTGTGTGCATATCTGAGAGCTGAAGTAACTTTAAAGTGGAACATTTTTTGTGAGTATTCCTTGTGCAACACTTGCTTATAAGGGACTTCTAATGTGGGTCATTTCATTCCTGTAAAGTTGCTTATTCAAAATCTTATGTACTTTCTGTTATATTTGAATGTTTTCAGATACTCTTCAGCTGCTGGCTGGCCAAAGAACTGCTACACAAAAAGTCCTGTGTGTGTACGTGGCAGTTCTTCAGAAATTAAACATATAGATGCCAAATGGCCCAGCAGTTCCACCCCATGTGTGTGTTCAGGAGAGACAAAAACCTATGTCCACACAAAAACTTGTTTTTCACAGTAGCTGAAACGTAGAAACAATCCAAATACCCATCAGCTGATCAAAGGATAATTCAAATGCAGTGGGGTAGGGATAGATGGGGATGATGTATTGATTTAACTTGAATAAACCCTGAAAACTTCAGTAAGTGTTTACTGAACCTACTGGGGACCAGGTGTGGTTCTTGGTATCAGGGACTCAGCAACAAACAAGCTGACCTCCCCAGCTTCCTCTTGCCACCAAGCCTTTTCGCCTGGATTTCCTGTCTTAGTGAATAAAGATACTGCCACTCTAGTTTCCCAAGCCAGGAGGCTGGGAAGCATTTGTGTGGTCAGTCACCAGAGCACTTCAAGTCTGTGTTTAGCGTTTAGTCTGTCTGTTTTCTCTCTTATCAGTGCTGGTTCTGTAACCAAGCTCAGTGATTCTGAGTTAAAGTGTTAATACTCGTAAAGTACCACACTTTGCAAGTCATTTACCTTAAAAATAAAAACAAAAACTGGAAGGCTAATTCTGTAAATGTCACGTTCACTGGTGTGCATTCCATTATACTTTTAGGAGTGGAAGAGAAAGCAGTAGCATCACAGGTAGTGGAGCAGGAATTAGCATTCTCTGGGCTCCTTGCAGAAGTACCTTGCAATGTGAACCTTATTTTGCATGTCCTCAGTAAAAGCTGAGACTCTCTGAGTTGGAGTAGTGTAGTCATGTTATTTTGTTTTCATTTTTTTTCTTTAGTCATATTAAAAAAAAAAAAAAGCCGTGTTATTCTAGTTTCATTTCTCACTAAACCATTCTTGTCAAAAGTGTCTTTCTGACATCCACATCTGATCACAGTATTTTCCCAGGTAGATTTTCCCAGTGAAACATGTATTTCAGATAAGACAAACTAAACTCCTCTGTATTGTGTGCTGGCTCATTAATAATTTTGCTTCTATCTCTGTAGCTTCATCTCCAACTATACTTTAATGCATTGCATATGCTTTTTTTCAAATCAGGAATAATTAATCAGAGAGGCAAATTCCTTTTTCCATTCCTACCCAAATAGCAGCTTCTATATGCAGCAGACTTCGGATCCATTTTCTTGCTACATTTTTAGTTCCTTAAGAGCTGAGACTCTTTTAGCTTGGAATCTGGTACAAAGTAGATGCTCAATAAGCATTTATTAAATTCAAAATGAGTTTCTCCAAAAATCTTAGTTTAGCCAAAATATTTATATATTACACTATTTCGTCAAGAATTGAAAATACCTGTGATCCCTTTATCCCTGGTCTCCTGGCACTTCAGATTTTAAATGGCCTTTTTATTAACCTTTATGTATAAATGTAGTTAACAAAACATCACAATATATTGCTTAGAAATAGACAAATTAACCCTGTTCCTTAATTTTTAAATTGTGTGCAATTTATTTTTATACTTCGATTTTGTGTATTTTATGTTCTTTTTCTAATACAGGTTACTTTCTGAGCAATAGGTAGTGAAAACTTGAACTTAAGAATGGAAAAGTACCTGAATTTTTTTGTAGCATTGCTGTTTTGCTGCACAGTTTTACACTAATTATTCCACATCTCTTTCTATATAACATTAGTGAGTTAAATTTTTTGGAAATTTAGAAATCCTTAGATGTGACCAACAACCACCACCTGTGTTCTCCAAAATATTCTGTAAAATGCTAGGATTGTGGCTCTTGATTTTTTTTGGTGGCTTTTGATTTTTTTGGTCTCTGTGTCTCCCCCAACCCCTTGCAGCACCAGAGACAGAACCTAGGCTCTTCCCATTGTGCCACATCTCCACTCCACCCCTTTTTTAAAATTTTGAGATTCTAAATCTAAATTGCCCAGGCTGGACTGGGATTTGTAATCCTCCCACCTCAGCCTCCTAGAGTGCTGAGACTACAGTAGTGTGCTACCATGCCCAGCTCTTTTTGGACATTCGAATTTTGGGTTTCTTTGGTTTAAGGACCCCAGTTTTACTCCTTGCCCTTCTTCTAAAGAAAAATTGTATATCTTTAAATGACTAAGTTAAAAATAATTTTGTTTTCCGAGGGTATTTATTAATCCCACCAAGGTAACTGGAAATTACATAGCATATCCCATGATACTCATGCATACAAAATGCATTTGTCAGATGCTTTACTTTTTTGGGAGTTTCTGTTTCAAGTCTGGATTCAGTTCTAGATTGTTGGTGCCTTTACCATACAAGAGGAGAGAAATGTTGTAAAATGAAAAGGAATGAGAGGTTTAGAGCCAGAAAAATCTGAGTACACATCTTGATTCCAGGATCTACTGTTTAGACAGTTTTTCTTTGGGAAAATTAATTTCTTTGAGCTTCATTTTTCTCAAGATCTACTCTTAATACTGTTAGAATGGGACTGAAATTTCAGCATGAGTTTCGGAGAAGACCCTCAAATGATAGCAATTGCATTTTAAGCCAGTATTGTATACTCTTTGTTTTGTTCCCACTTCATTTTTTAGTTAATTGTGTATCATCTTTGTGCAACCTGCTTTTCCCTGTACATAGCAGATCACCTTCACAATTGAGGTTTACTAATTAAATACTGATACAAATAACTATTTCCTTTTAAAAACATCTTTGGTCACCCTTTAATGGTCTTTCTACTTCTGTGGCCACTCCTTTTTGGTCCCTCTTGAATGTTGATATTGATGTGTTTTCTCCTTGGTCCTTTACACATTTTTATTAGGATTTAGGGAATGCTAAGTGACTATTTGTTGAGCAAATGAATTGTTTATGTATTGCAGGTTCTCAAGGGATTTGACTATAATTGGACCTTATTAACCAAAAAGATCGCAGTATGTCAAACCTGATGGTGCATTTCAGAGTCAAACTTTGGTCCAGTCTCTGGGCCATGGTTTTCCTAATCTACCCAACTATGTGCGTGTAGTAAAAAAAATCCAAACTCATCACAACTGCCTTTGAGATTCAGCTGACTGTATTATATAGTATTAAAAGTAATTTTAATACTACTACAGAGTATTAAAAGTAATTACAAAGATAATTTTAAAGTAACTGCTTTTTCTAAAGTATTTTACTTATGCAACCATTTACAGAAATCTGGTAGCATGGCTGTCCATCCTCTATAAGATAGTAATTATCTTATTTGGAGTAACACTTAAAATTCTAAATATACATTGAGGTATATATTCTGAAGCTTAAGATGAGAAAGAAGGAGAGAATACTGAGTGAAACTGTTTCATGCCACAGTGATCTGTGTGCTTGCCTACATTCTATATTTTCATTTCCCAACAACTCTGAAAAAGAAACAGCCCTTTGTCAGGAGAAGATTGAGGCTAAGGGAAATTGAATATACTGAACAATACAACTTGTGCAGCTTCTAAAATTTGGAGTCAAGGTTTGTTCTGTCAGACTTTATAGCTCATGAGTTGATTCTATAAATATATTAATAAATATAAAAATAATCGTTGTAAATTCTTGAATTTAATGAGTGAGTTGTGTTAAAAGTTATGTTTGTCATTTCATCTCTAGGCAATTATTTGGCAAAAAACTAGAGTGTCTGACCACAAGATGGCTCTCATGTCGGTTCTGGGGACTGCCATTATGGGCAACTTGGAGCCTTTTCAGTACCACTCAGAAGAATCTCAGGTACACACAAAAATGTTCTTTCTTAATTTTGACTTGGCAATGATGTGGTTAAAATATATCTCTTTTGGAGGGTTAGGGTAACAAGTTTTTGTTTTGACTTTTTTTGGTCAAAATATGTATATAAAGTGGGTAGAAAAGAAAGTACATACAGAGCTAGCCTTCTTCCCCAACCCTGCTTTTATCTTTTTTGTTGCTTAAATTGATTTTTAAAAAATTATTTTCAATTTAGAATCTTGTCCTCTTTTTACTGTAAAGGTGTTAAGCTTGCTTATCTGTTTTTCCCTTACCCATTATAAATATACACTCAAACTTTCTTTTCTTGGTCTGTCGGCTTTAGTGCTTCTGACTCCCTGTAATAGATGGTCCGTCCCCTCACTTACTTGCTCTTTCCTCTTTCAGTTTTGTCAGTAAGACATTTTTGTCATCAAGCTTAATAGCATATTTTCATACGTAATTTTGTTGTTGCCATTGTTGCAGTATTTATGAGCAAACGTAAGCCCTCATGCTCTACCACTGAGCTCTAGTTCTAGTCCTATAAACATTTTGTTTTGTTTTGCTTTGTTTTGCTTTGCTTTGTTTTGCTTTGCTTTGTTTGTTTGTTTTGAGACTGTATCTCACTGTGTACTTCAGTTTGGCTTTTAACTCATTATGTACTCCAGGATGGCCTCAAACTTGTGGTGATCCTCCTGCCTCAGCCCCTCTAAGTGCTGGGGTTAACAGGGCATGTGCCACTATTTCTGGCCCCGTAGCCATTTTTTAAGTTTTTCATCTTTTGTTTGAATAGTGATTCCAAAAGTTGAACACTTATATGACTTATATGAGTACACATTATTATGACTATAAGTAGTTTTCACTGCAGAATATAATGTTGTGTTAGGATTACATTCTTCTCTAGGGATCCAGTATTACATCTTTGATGCCATCCATATAAATGAAGTATTCCTATTGTTTTGATTAAACAAAATTCTTTTTTTTGTACTACCATCAGTCACCCAAAGTTTATCAGTTTTTCTTTGCTTTACACATGAACTACCTCAGAGGTTTTTATTTTTTCTGAGGTTCCAGAAGTTTTATTTTTTAAGTGAAATTTTCTTCATCAAATCAGTGAAACATTCTTTTGGTCATTCTGTTACAGTTTGTAATCCATTCCATTCCCTCTTTTTGTATAGCTTTCACCCTGAGATATATTAACATCAGAACACTGGTTGGTACCGTTACTTTTAATATCCCAAGTCGTTGTTGGTAGTCATTCTCAGTTTTTCAAAGGTGTATCTTTAAATATCTCCACAGAAAGGGGACACAAAACACAAATTTTAATGTCTGAGAGGGACATTATTTTGCATTTTCTATGTTGATGGTGTTGTAGATACACAATTGTAGATTGAAAATAGTTTTTCCTTAGAACATTGAAGACATTGAGTTTCTCTTTGATCATCTATTGTTGTTGACTCAAAGGTTAATACATAGCAGTTCTTTCAAGATGATATTTTTTTCTATTTGAAAATTCTTTGGATTGTTCCTCAATGTTCGTTCTTAGCTTTTACAAAAAAATTGTCTAAGTCTGTGTCTGGTTAGGTTATCATTGTTCTTAGAAATTATGTGAACTTTTTGAGTCTGAAGACTTACTTTTTTCTTATCCCTAGATTATGTATTTCCATCCATTAACAGTGTATCTCTCCCTCTGCTCACCCTCCCCACTTCCCTTTCCCCTGATTAGGACCTTCTCTTTTCTTGTTTTCCATCTTTTCTTTTTCTGTAAGTTTTGGGAGATCCCACCGACGGTATCCTTGAATTCTTTCACTGAATTGGTTACTTTGAAAGTTATGTTTAATTTCAATGAACATGTTAATTTTATTCTTTTATAATTTCTTATGAATATAAAATCTTAATTTTTTCTAAAGATACTAAGTTTTTTTTTTTAAAGTATTTCTTCCTTTAATAATTTTTTTCTTGGGTTTTGTTCTACTTACCCAAGAGGTCTTTTTTGCCAAATGTCTGATTCTCTGTCTTTCCCCATGAATAGGAAATCTAATTGGGTGTTGGTGGCTGGGCTCATTGACTGTAGACTCTCCTTCAGTGTTGTGTAATCAAGATGCTCGCCTTGCTCCTACATTCTGGGAGAATCCCAATTGCCGTAATGGGGTAAGGGCTTAGGGCTTGATTTGCATACTGTATCCTTGCTTTGGTTCTTATGAAAAATTATATCTGTCTCTATCCATCTTCTTTTCTCCTTTTCTTTTTTTTTTTATTTAAGTGAAGAAAAAAAAGATACGTATAACAAAGACAACAAGCAAAAGAGACAAATGACTAGAGTAAATGCACAACAGTAACATTGCAGGTTTACAAAGCAGGATGATAGAAACTTGACAATGGTTGCAGTATTGCGTATCGTTATCTTTAAAATGGTTACTTACATTAACAGATATAGACATGTAAAATTGACCTAATCATATGAGCATTAATTGTTCTTTCTCAATAACGAATACATTCAGCAGTGTGTTCGTTTTAGTTATCTTACATATACATATATACAGATTTATATCTTTTCCTTTTCCCTTTTCTCTTTCCACCTTTTCCCTTCCCAATTACTTTTGCTCTTCGAGCTATTTTTTACCCTTACATAGTATTTATTGTAGATTTTGGATCATATAGACTTTTTCAGTTTCTTACACTAGGGAGACAATACGGTATTTACACATGTGAGTTTGATTTATCTCACTTATGAGTATGTTCTCAAGTTGTGACCATTTACTTATAAAAGTCTCAATGCAGTCTTTCTTAATTGCTGAGTAGTACTCCATTGTATAAAAATACCACATCTTTTTTATCCATTTTTTGAATGATGGGCACTTGGGTTGTTTCCAAGATCTGGCTATTACAAATTGGGTTGCTATAAACATGAGTGCACAGATATCGCTGTGGTATGATGTTTTCAATTCTTCTGGGAAAATAACCAGAAGTGAGATAGCTGGGTTGAATGGGATCTCTAATCCTAGCTTCTTGAGGAATCTCCACACTGACTTGCACAGTGGTCGCACCAGTCTACACTCCCACCAACAGTGGAGAAGAGTTCCTTTTTCTCCACCAGCCCCTCCAGCATTTGTTGTTGGTTGATTTTTTAATCTTGGCCATTCTTTCTGGAGTGAGATGGAATCTCAGTGTTGTTTTAATTTGCATTTCCCAAATGACCATTGATGTTGAACATTTTTTCATATATTTATTTGCCATTTGTATTTCTTTCTCTGAGAAGTGTGTATTCATCTCAGATGCCCATTTTTGAATTGGGTCCTTGAATTTTAGGGGCCCGATTTCTTTTAATTCTTTATATGTTTTAGATGGAAGTCCTTTGTCTGATGGACAATTGGCTAAGATATTTTCCCAGTTCGTGGGTTTTCTTTTCACTCTGTTGGAGATTTCCTTTGACATGCAAAAACTTTTTAGTAAGATGAGATCCCAGTTGTTGATTCTGGGAAGTATTTCCCGTGCAATTTGATTTTTGTTCATGAATTCTCTGCCTACTCCTATATCATCAAGATTTTTACCTACTCTGTCTTCTAGTAAGTTTAGTGTCTCTGTTTTTATATTCAGATCTTTGATCCATTTTGACTTTATTTTAGTGCATGGTGATAGGCATGGATCTAGTTTTAGTTTATGGTATATAGAAAGCCAGTTTTTCCAGCACCATTTGTTGAAGAGGCTGTCTTTCTTCCAATGTACATGTTTGGCCCCTTTGTCAAAGATGAGGTGGCTAAGTGTGTTTGTAGTTGTGGCTGTATCTTCTAATCTATTCCATTGATCTTCAGGTCTGTTTTGATTCCGGTACCATGCTGGTTTTATCACAGTAGCTTTGTAGTATAGTTTCAAGTCAGGGATTGTGATGCCTCCTGCCTTACCTTTGTTGCCCAGAATTGCCTTTGCTATTCCAGGTCTTTTCTGGTTCCAGATGAATTTCAGGAATGCTTTCTCTAGCTCTGTGAGGTAGGCAAGTGGTATTTTGATCGGGATTGCATTAAATCTGTATAATAATTTTGGGAGAATGGCCATTTTCACGATGTTTGTTCTTCCTATCCATGAACAGGGAATATCTTTCCATTTTCTGAAATCTTCGATTTCCTTCTTTAGAGTAATGTAATTTTCACTGTATAGATCTTTTACTTCCTTTGTTAGATGGATTCCTAAGTATTTCATTTTTTTGGATGTTATAGTGAAGGGTATGGTTTCCCTTATTTCTCTCTCAGTGACTTTGTTGTTTGTGTAAGCAATGCTATTGATTTTTGAGTGTTCACTTTGTATCCAGCTACATTACTGAATTTGGTTATTACTTCTAGAAGTCTTCTAATGGATTTTTGGGGGTCTTCTATGTAGAGTATTGTATCGTCTGCAAATAATGATAATTTCACTTCTTCCTTTCCTATTCTTATTCCCTTTATTTCTTTCTCTTGTCTAATTGCTCTGACTAATATTTCCAGAACTATATTGAATAGGAGTGGTGATAATGGACATCCTTATCTTGTTCCTGATTTTAGGTTGAAAGTTTTCAGTTTTCTCCATTTAGTAAGATATTGGCTGTTGGTTTATGATATATAGCTTTTATCAGGTTGAGGTAGAGACCATCTATTCCGATTTTCTGTAGGGTTTTTATCATGAATGGGTGTTGGATTTTGTCAAAAGCTTTTTCTGCATCTATTGAGATGATCATGTGGTTCTTGTCCTTGGCCCTGTAGATATGGTGTATTACATGTATTGATTTCCGAATGTTGAACCATCCCTGCATTCCTGGGGTGAATCCCACTTGATCATGATGTATAATCTTTCTGATAACTTGCTGTATTCTATTTGCTAGTATTTTATTGAGGATTTTTGCGTCTATGTTCATTAGGGAGATTGACCTGTAATTTTCTTTTTTGGTTGGGTCTTTCTCTGGTTTTGGTATTAGGGTAATACTTGTTTCCAGGGATGAGTTACAGAGATTTGCTTCCCTTTCGATTTCATTGAAGAGTTTGAGGAGTGTTGGCATTAAGTCTTCCCTAAATTTCTTGTAGAATTCAGCAGTGAATCCATCAGGGCCCGGGCTTTTCTTTGTTGGTAGGGTCCTAATTACATTTTCAATTTCATTAGGTGAAATTGGGTTATTCAGCAGCTTTACATCTTCTTGATTCAACTTTGGTAATTCATAGGTTTCTAGGAATCTGTCCATTTCTTCTGTGTTATCGAATCTATGTGAGTAAAGGTTTTCGAAGTAGGTGTTGGTGATCTTCTGTATTTCCACCGGGTCTGTAGTGATTTCACCCTTTTCATTTCTTATTGCATGGATCTGAGTTTTTTCTTTCCACTTCTTGATAAGGTTGGCTAGGGGTTTATCAATTTTATTTACTCTTTCAAAGAACCAACTCTTCGATTCATTAATTCTTTGTATTGTTTTCTTAGTTTCAATTGTATTAATTTCTGCTCTAATCTTAATAATTTCCTTCCTTCTTTGGGCTTTGGACTTGACTTGCTCTTCTTTTTCTAGAAGTTTGAGGTGCAGCATTAGGTTGTTTATGTGTGTTCTTTCTGTTTTTCTGATATGAGAGTTTAGTGCTATAAATTTCCCTCTGAGGTCTGCTTTCATTGTATCCCATGGGTTCTGGTAATTTGTATTTGCATTTTCATTCAATTGTAGATATTGTTTAATTTCTTCTTTAACTTCTTCTGTGACCCGTTGGGTATTTAGGAGAGTATTATTTAATTTCCATGTGTTTATGCAGTTATTGTAGGTTTTTTTTGTCATTCATTTCCAATTTTACTGCGCTGTGGTCAGATAATATGCATGGAATTATTTCAGTTCCTTTGCATTTACTTAAGCATGTTTTGTGGACCAGTATATGATCTATTTCAGAGAATAACCCATGTGCAGCTGAGAAGAATGTGTATTCTGATGTTGGTGGGTGAAATACTCGGTACACATCTGCTAGGTTCATTTGTTCACAAGCTTGATTCAGTTCTGCTATTTCTGTGCTGATTTTTTGTTTGGTTGATCTGTCTCTCTGTGACAGTGGGGTGTTAAGGTCCCCTGTTATAACTGTATTATTGTTTATTTGGTTTTGCATGTCTATTAAGAATTGTCTTACATAGTTAGGTGCTCCCATATTAGGTGCATATATATTTATCATTGTAATCTCTTCCTCTTGAAGTTTTCCCCTAACAAGTATGTAGTGACCTTCTTTATCTCTTTTGATCATTCTCGGTTTGAAGTTTGCATTGTCTGCAAACAAAATACCTACCCCTGCTTTCTTCTGGGTTCCTGTTGCATGGAGTATTGTTTTCCAGCCTTTGATTTTTAGTCTGTGAATTTCCTTTTGAGTGAAATGTGTTTCTTGGACACAGTATATTGTTGGGTTTTGTTTCTTAACCCACTCTGCTAGTCTGTTTCTTTTTATTGGTGAGTTGAGACCATTTACATTGATTGATATAACTGATACTTACCGGCTCATCCCTGTCATGATGTCTTTCTGTTACTGGTTTTCTACATTTTCTGTTTAATTATTTGCCCTGCTTAGTGGTTTCCTTTTGTTGTTATTCTTAAGATTGTGGCTATCTTTGTCTCTTTCTAGAGTGTTTTTCAGTACTCTTTGTAGTGTTGGTTTGGTGGCCATAAATTTCTTCAGTTCT
The DNA here is from genome assembly GCA_004363535.1 of Dasyprocta punctata. Classification (NCBI taxonomy): domain Eukaryota; kingdom Metazoa; phylum Chordata; class Mammalia; order Rodentia; family Dasyproctidae; genus Dasyprocta; species Dasyprocta punctata. The sequence goes on from RJWM01001228.1 coordinate 10,801, forward strand.
TCTTTGTCATGAAAATATCTTATTTCTCCATCAATTTTTAAGGATAGTTTTGCAGGGTACATCAATCTGGGTTGAAAGTTGTTTTCTTTCAGGATTTGAAATACTTCACTCCAAGCTCTTCTTAACTTAAAGGTTTGTGTTGAGAAGTCTGCCATGATTCTGATAGGCTTTCCTTCATAGGTAATGTTTCTTTTCTCTGACAGCTTTTAGTATTTTGTTCTTGTGCTGTATTTCTGATAGTCTAACTATTATATGTCTGGGTGAAGATTTATTTTGGTTATGATTAATTGGGGTTCTGTATGCCTCAGTTACCTGTATTTCAGATTCTCTTCCCATGTTTGGAAAGTTTTCTGCTATTATTTCTGTGAATAGTCTTCACAGGTCATTCGTATTGACCCCTATCATTTATGCCTATCAATCTTATGTTATTTCTCTTGGCATCTTCTTTCAGCTGTTGAATTGTTGTTTCTTGGTTCCTTACTAATGTTAAGAGATCTTTTCTTTCGTGGCCATGATCTCCCATGCTGTCTTCAAGATCTGAGATTCTATCTTCAGCTTCATTCAAGTGGTTTTTCAAACTTGCCATGGAGTTTTTCATTTCCTGCATTTCCCTTTGCATCTGTTTCATGCATTCTGTTTGTGTCTTATATTGTTCATTCAAAGTTTTGATCATCTTCTTAAGTTCTTCTGTTTTTTTATCTTGCTCTTCTTTAGATACACACAACATTTCTTTAATAATGATTCTCATTTCATTTTTTAGCTGAGGGAATATTTCTGATTTGAATTTCTCTATAGCTTCATCAAGCTGTTTCTTTACTGCATTTTCTATCATTTCAGAAAGTCCATTTGTGTGACTCCCATTGTCTTCCATTTTAGTGTCTCTTGGGCTTGTTCTTAGTGGGCTGGGGGACTGAGACTGCCTCTTGGTCTTTTGTTTTGTCATTTTCTTCTAGAACCTATATGACTCTGTGTCCTGCGAGGCTGACCGGGCGTTCCCCTGTGGGTCGCGCTGAGTCTTGGGTTGTGCTGAGTCACGGGACCCGGTAGAGCTGGATCCTGTGTGCAGCAAGTGAGGGCGGCCTCCCAGGGCATGCGGGTGGAGCCTCCGCCTTAACTGGGTGGGGGCCAAGCCTCCAGGTCCCAGGGAGCTAGGCAGAGTGTACCCCGGAGTGTGATGCTGCCCTGACCCTGAGTCTTGCTGCAAGGAGTTCAGAGCAACAGTTGTGCCAGGCAAGCCTGGGTGAGTCCCAGGCCTACAGTGCCGGGGGCCTTGCTCTTGGCTGGGTGGGGCCGGCGAGCTCTAGAATGCAGCGCATGGGCCCCTCCACTGAAGTGTGGAGCTCGCGCGTGCTCTGCACTCTGGTGGGGGGAGCCCAAGCTCTCAGAGGCCCTGCAGCTATGCTGGCCAGTCCCTGCTCAGCAGCTTTGGGGTCCTGGGCTGAGCTGGGCTGGGCTGAGTACCTCTGTGTCCTGCGAGGCTGGCTGGGTGTTCGCCTGAGGTTCACACTGAGTCTTGGGTCGCGCTGAGTCGCGGGACCCGGTAGAGCTGGATCCTGTGCACAGCAAGTGAGGGCCTCTCCTTTTCTTTCTTCTCTTCCCTTCTAGCACAAAGTTAGTCGAATTGGAGTTAAGACACATTGTCATTATTTAGTTTCTTTAGAGAAGAGGCCTTTTGTAGTCTGCTAACTTTAAGCCTTTAGGATATCTGGAATTGTGTTGCTTATAGTAACTGACTCTGGATGCTAAGGGTACATCTAAATTCTCTCTAGATTCCCTGTAGCTTCATAGGACTTTGTTGCCTGCATGTCCTCATCCTCTAGATACACTGGCTGTACTAATTTGGTCTACAGGCTATAAGCATTGGTATCAAATGGAAGCTAATTAGTAAAAAAGAGTTTTGGGCCCTATATCAGATCTGCTCTGCTGAGTCAGAACCTGCATTTTTACAAGGTCCTTAGGTACACCACTCAGGAATGGAAAGTAGTGATCTAGACCTTGGTCAGCTACAATTCTCTGTGGATGGAACTATCACAGCTGTCAGTCCTTTTTTTTTTGGTAATCTTTTTCTTTTTTTTCAGGTTGTTTTACGATAAGTTGCCAGATCTAACCTCACCTGTTTATTTTTAAGTTTTCTTTTGAGATGGAAATCACATGCAGATGCTTGGTAATCTGTCAGATATCAAAATTATTGCTATACCTTTGCGTGTTACTTTTGCATGGGAAGAATTTGGAAAGCATGTGTTAGTGTTCCACTTCCATGTTACTGAAAGTTTGGAGTGTCTCTCTGGTCAGAGTGATCATCTCAGCGCATCCCTCTTCTATTCTTGCACTGTGTGTCTAAACAGGTGTTGTATTTGTATTACCACCAGCCACCCATCGCCACTCCATGCCCTTTATTTTCATATTCTTCTTTTCTTTTATATATTGCTTGTGTAGTTAAAGGAGACATGTCCTGTGTCAGAATTTCTTGGAGTCACTTCTTGTCCCTTGCTGAAAGCAATCTTTAGTTGGTTTCCAGCTGCTAACGGTATTTCCTCTTACCCCACTTCTGAGCCAGTTACATATGTTTAAGCTGTAGAACTTGTCCACCAGCGCCTGCTCACTACACTGGCATGACAGATCCATTAGCTAATGGGAACCTTGAGTGTAGAAAATCTTTATTTATCTCTTCCCTTAATGCGAGCATCCATTTTTGACCTGTCAGGACCCCGTATGGGAAGAGCATCTTTATTATGGATGATGGTCTCAGCTGAGCCACGACTGGTAGCTTTCGTGAGGTGTTTTCCAGTGTGGCTTTTTTGACCTCATGGAGCTCTTTAAGACTTCTTCTCTTTGATATTTTTATCTGCATTACTCCATGCTGACTTCTGCATGAATTACTCAGTACTGCCTGATTTTTAACCCCTGAACTATGTGTTTATTTTTAGAGTTCAGAATTTATTTTCATATTCTTCTCTAAACTTGATTTGTAGCTACTCTTTTTAATTTGTTGGCAGCTGTGCCCTTCTACTCCACTGCTCTGAAACATGTTGAATTTGGTGCGTTTTGATGTGAAAATTTTGTCCCAGTCGTTTGTTTGGTACTTGATGTGGAAGAAGACTTGTTGGTGTCAGTTGCCTTGTGACTTGCTATCCTTTCCAACCAAAACAATTTGTTGGGTCCTCATTGTGCCTTTCAGAACCAATTAGCAATAAGTAGCAAGGTATCACTGTACTAAGTTCAAAGTGCTTTCCATATTGCGCTATCATTTCTGTTTTTCAGAGAGAAAATTCTTTACTCTCTGCTATTTTATGTGCTTTGAAATTTTAATTTTTGAAATTATTTTGAATGCAGGTTTGCTTTTGTTGTTTTATTTCCTCTTCCCACTTATCTCTCCCATTCCGTAGTTTGGCATATACTCCCCTCTCCATCCCTGATTCAAAACCAGGTGTTACATTAGCAGTTGATGTCTCAGTCTGCCAAGATTTTACAGACTTATTTTCCTAGCCAGCTTGGCTTAGCTTTGTTCTTGGTTTTGGAGTTGTCTCTGTTCTTTCCTGTGACCCTGGCAAGTAGCTCCAGAAACGGATCACATGACATTTTAAAATTTTATTTTATTTTTTCAGGAATGGTGGTATATGAGCTCCCTATTTCAAACAGAAAGACTAATTTCAGTCCCCTGCCTTACATAGCATGTTTTCTTTTCTTATTTTCTTGCCAGAATTTTAATTTCCAAATGACATACCTTGTGTCTGATAATGTAGCTTGTAGGACTTTTATTTTAAACAGTAACTCCCTGTCACATGTTTTACATCCATACGTCATTATTTGTTTTCTGTTGTTAGGTCTTTGAAAATTACTTTAGAAATTGATTTTGTCACTGCTGTGTAGTTTGTACTTGGAATGGAGGAGAAGGGAATTCTCACATGGACTTGTTTCACTCTTGTTACCGGAGTATTTACGTTATTTAGAAATATAACTCCACATTGTTATGATGGGTTCTATGGCTGAAAGAGGAGAAAGATTAGTCATGGGAGGCCAGTTAAGGTTATCTCAAAATAATGAGGGAGCAAAGGCGGCGGCTTTGACAGATGTGTAAATGGCAGGATTCTATCTATATTAAAGGAAGACAGTAGGAACCGGTTGAACAGCAGGGTAGAAGTGAGATGACATGTTTTATGAAGCTTTGAGCTTGAACCTATTTTTGTGACAGTTGCAAATGGTAAGCAGTTGGGAGTGAGAGAAATAGAAACTTTAGTATCTTTATCTTACTGTCGTTTTATATGACTAGTTGTTGTAACTATAGTTGTGAATGAAATTATTCATAGTAATTGGAGAGCAAGAAAAAAAGGATCTGATGATGGAATTCACCGGGACCATCATCATTTATAGCACTAAGGAAAGGAGAAAAACCAGTCAAGGAGGAAGTGTAAAGGAAGCAGAAAGACCAAGAGAACACTGAAACAGGTTCATACATTAGAGTACTTCCCAAAGGAGGGAGTTGTCTCTAATGGCAGGGACTTCAGAGAGTCAAATACATGACTGGTTATTAAAGAAGAAGCCAAATTAGCGGGTTGAAGAGGGCGGAAAAAGAGGCTTATAGTTGAGAAGCAACCAGGGAACCAGTATTTGATTGTACTTTGCCTTCAATTTATATTTCCATTCCTAGTTTGAGATCCAGATTATCGTGTAAAGCGTGTCTCATTTTTGTTTTGTTGCACTGATATGGTCCTTTGTATTTTATTTATAAGAAATTTTACTTTCTATATAATTTAAATATAGCTTTGTAAGATTATCCTAAATCATTTTAAAGCTCAATGTCTGAAAGTAATGGACAGTGTAACATGCAGTAATTATAAGGTAGTGTGAAAGGAAGCCTCTAACAACTATTTTTTCTTTGCTTTCTTCTTTATTCTTACCCCTTCAGATCAGAGAGCAGATTTTTTTCTTTTTTAATTCACACAACCAGTAAGTGTTTCAGATCTTAAGCAGTCTTCTCCTGATGCCCAGCAGGTGTTTTAAGAAAGGTCTCATGTTACCTGGTAAATTATACAACCATTTATAAATGCTGTGAAGTTTTATAGATAATTAAGTGGTATCATTTTGTAATGGATTATCCAGATTTATTAATTTATTTTTTCTAATTGGCACAATTTGGCACCATGACAATAATGCACTTAGTGTTCTAAAACTGGTAATGCATCTCTTTAAGCACTTATTTCCAAGGGGAGGAATAGTGATAGACAGAGGTGGTAGCCTACAGGCTTATACCAGTAAGGAGCCTCGTGGTTTCTGGTCAACTAAAAATAGCACTTTTGCTGACATACTTGCTTTCTTTAACTTAAGCTAAAATTTTAGTATTGGTGTTTCTTAGCAGATTAATAACACATTGAGTTCCAGTTGTTTCAGATGAGAGATTATAGGCCTATACTTTAATTAACTTGACCAAAATCACATAGCTAGTACTCAAACTGGAATTCAGATCCCAGCAGACTAATTCTGGCCTGTATTTTTAACATTCTGTATAGTGTCTTTAGCTGTGTTAATTACCTAAGGGTAAAAGTTAGGAACATGTTCTCTGCCTTACACCCCTTTAAACTCTCTCTTTCTGTGGTTATCTTTTCTGGTATCCTTCATTCTTTTCTCCTCATTCATACATTTGTATCATAAAGACAACTTGTAAATAATGAGTAAAATTTTTGCAGAATATTTCTTTAAGGAAAAAAGAAGATAAAGCACAACAGGTGCCCCAAGGAAGTTAATCAAACATAAAAGACATTTTTTTTAAACTCAGAAATGCAGGCCCAGTAAGATTAGCTTAGTCGTATACTCAAAAATATACAGCAACTTCTTTATGGTTAAGAGAAGAGGAGATGAACTGCATAGGGCGACCCTGCCTCGAAAACACTGGGGCCGGGAGTTTGGCTCAGTGGCTTAAGCACCTGCTGGGCAGGCGCGAGGTCATGAGTTTGAGCCCCTGTACTGAAAAAAAAAAAAAAGAGAGCGAGAGAGAAAAAGAGAAAGAGCCAGAAGGAAAGCACAGTGTGTGTGTGTGTGTGGGGGGGGGGGAACTGTAGAAAGAAAAGAAGGTAAAAGCTGAGTAGAGAGTGAGTACAGTGTGTCCTATGACAGTTAAATATTTAAAAGTATGACCGTGACGATTTTATAAATGTCCTTTAGAGTTATGAACACCAGTTTAATATGCTTCATTCAGTATTTTATTCAGGGTTAATTCTTGAGTTATGAAGTGTATAATTCTTTAGATTTTAAGTTGAAAATCTACTTTTTAAAACCTTTTAATGTGTTGTATACAGTCAGACTACTGGGTGTGGATATCAGATACTCTGTGACTATTTATTACAATTACAGATTTATCTCAGTGGATTCCTTCCAAAGCTTGATGCAGATCACTCTTCTACAAGTCTTTCAACTCCAGAGAGGAGTTTCATCTTTATAAATAATCGACCCATCCATCAGAAAGACATATTAAAGGTAATCACTTTTAGAAAAAAATACCACTTTGGTCAGAAATTTAAAATCATCTCTGTCATTTGTCAGAGTATTACAAGAGTGGCTATTAGAATTTCTCCAAAATAAAGAAAAGACAGTAAACAGATAATTTATTAAGCATTGTGCTGGGTATTATTTATATAATATGTTTCATTTACTCCACAACAGCACTGATGCGTAATTATCTCCATTTATACTGAGGAAACAAATGTTAAACGACTTACTTGAGGAAAGTAGCCAGAAAGTGGCAGTTTTGCTGTGAACCTGAGGTCTTCAAACCTCCCATGTCACTGTAATTTTTAGCCTCAAAACCAGCTGCACTGGATGCCTGTACTTCTTAGGGTGCTTGTGCTTTGTGTGGGTTCGGGGCCTCGACAGGACCACTGACCCTTCTGACATACTGGTTTCTTCCTGGGTGGTTGCAGCTACTCAGTGTTTCAGTTGAGTCTACTGGTTTTGGTGGTATTTTAAGGTTAGCAGTGTGGTATTTAAATGATACTTTTGTGTTTTATTCCTTACATATATTTGTAGTTAATCCGACAGTATTACAATCTGAAGTGCCTCAAGGAATCTACTCGTTTGTACCCCATTTTCTTTCTGAAAATTGATGTTCCTACAACTGATGTGGATGTAAATCTAACACCAGATAAAAGTCAAGTATTATTACAGAATAAGGTAACCTTTTTCAGATAATTTTTGTATTATTCTATTTATAAACTTATGCAACCTGTTTATATATTCTAAAAACTTGCTTTTTAAATTTTGTATATTATTTTCATAATAGCTTTTAATATTTGTTAATTTGTATTTTTTAGGAATCTGTTTTAATTGCTCTTGAAAATCTGATGACAACTTGTTATGGACCACTACCTAGTACAGATTGTTATGAAAATAATAAAACAGATGTTTCCTCAGTTGACATGGTTGTTAGTAAAACAGCAGAAACAGATGTGCTTTTTAATAAAATGGAATCATCTGGAAATAATTATCCAAATGTTGATACTTCAGTCATTCCTTTTCAAAGTGATGTGCATAATGATGAATCAAGAGAAAACACTAATAATTTAAATCAGCAGACAAGTAATGAGAAATACTGTGATGATCATTTTAATATTGAAAATTCTAACATTAATAAGGACACTAGAAATACATATCAAGAAATCTCAGTGAATAACTTACCATTGGGGGATGGCCAGAGTGAATATGGTGACACTTGTTTTGTAAGTTCTCTTAAGCATGCACAATTAGAAAATGATGGTCAAGGCCATATAGATGAACAGAGGGAAAATGAAGAAGCAGAAGTTCCTGAGAAGTCTCTGGAAATCTGTGCAGATGACTGGAGCAAGGGAAATGCTCTGAAGAATTCAGTGGGAGAGAATATTGAACCTGTGAAAATTTTAGTGCCTCAAGAAAGTTTAGCACATAAAATAAGCAAGAATAGTCATTCAAGCCTTGACCAAGAAAATCTCAGTGATGGCCCCTGTAACAGAAAATCAAATGTGATAGATAACAAGTCTGGACAGCTAACAGCCTATGATTTAATTAGCAATCGAGTAATCAAGAAACCCATGTCTGCGAGTGCCCTTTTTATTCAAGAACATCGTGCTCAGTTTCTCATAGAAAATCCTAAGACTAGTTTAGAGGATGCAACAGTACAAATTGAAGAACTGTGGAAGACATTGAGTGAAGAGGAAAAGCTCAAGTAAGTTTCCAGAGCTTGCATGTGACCTGACTGCTCGGCTCTTTCCATTCTATATGACTCACTGGTTTAAAAAAATTTTTTTAACTTCTTATTTACAGAAAAGCAGAATGGAAAATGCCTCTTAGCTTGGCTAGAGTATCTTTTTTGGTATCCCTTTTTTTTTAATTTAGGGTCTTTGGGGGAATTATTTTTTGTTTTAAAATGGATTTTCTTTGTGTAAGTCTCAACTGCTTTCTGATTTGTTAAGTTTGTTTTTAAAGGTTTCCATTATCTTCATCTTGAAACCACCATTTTTTAAAAAGTTTAACTTCTGGGGCAGGACTCCTTTTTAAAAAAAAAGTTTGCACTGGAGGAGTTAAAACAATGGTGTTTTTATTATCTTGACTATACCTTTTATAAAGTTAGTCTCTAAAATGCATAACACAAAGCAAAGAATTGTGCCATTGTTCCAGGATCATTTTAGTGCTATTAATACAACTCCTCAGTATAACTCAAGGTTTGTTTCTGAAATATATATATTTTTTTTACTGATTACTGAGTATCTTGGGGATGTAAATAGGTAGTTGCTTTTTGCCTGATCAAAATATCATTTGCATATTTAGATCGATGATCACAATAAATGTTCCAAAAATAATATGGTGTTTCTAATTGACTTAGGACACTGACTACAAACGCAGTTATGTCTTGCATGTGCTTGCTTTGGCAGTACATCTACTAAAATTATGTCTTGCATAATCTAGACCACCAAAAATAAGAATAGAAGTATACCTCCGGTCATGTATTACCTAAAGTGTCTCAGTACTATGTCAAATATCTGGGGTGGGGGGGCCTTTTTAAAGGTAATCCATTGCCTAAAGTTATATTTGGTGATAAACTGTATGGATATTATAGGGATTTTTCCCCATTAGCTCATTCAGGATTATAAATACAATATCAGTTCAAAAATAATAAAGACCACAATTAACACCAGTATGGAAAGCTTCTATAAATTAACTTTTTCTTCAACCTCTTTTTAAAATTGTCTTGTATGGGGAGATGGAGGCTGTGTGCTGTTCTTTTTCAAATAATACAGTGCACCCCGCACCCCGTTTCCTAAACTGTCATTCTCAGGGCACTTCTGGTTTATGGGTACTTTTACTCACTTTACTTCCACCCGCTGCATTATTCTGATGCAAATCCTAAGCATAATGTCGCCTGTTTAAGAAGTGTTTTAGTGTATATCTAAAAGGTAAGACATTGGTATTTTAAGCAACAGAATAATACAATTGTCCTTTTTTTAAAAACATGAAATTCTTAACACATCGAACATTTGATGCTTAGATTTCTAATTATTTCATAAGCGTTAGTTTTAAAAGTTTATTTTGAAATCATCATGCACAGTCGTTTGTTTTTAGTTTTACCTGATGGCACAATATTAAGTGTATTAAAGATAAGTGGATTTGGTGTGGAGGTGGTGGCACACACAGTAATCCCTGCTACTCAGAATGCTGAGGCAGGAGGTTGGCAAGTCTGGGACTCTGTTTCAAAAAATATAACGGGCTGGGGATATAACTCAGTGGTAGAACACTTCTCAGTGTAGCATGTCCAAGGCCCAGGGTTCAGTCCTCAGTACCAAAAGGGGAGGGGTGGCTAAACATAACATGATACCCCATAAGCAAATAAATACACACACACACACACATATGCACACACATATACTTTTTATGTGTCGGGGAAAAAGATAAGTAGACTTAACTTTTATTTTATTTTATTTTATTTTATTAATTTTATTTTTTATTTTTTTGGTACCAGGGATTGAACTCAAGACCTCACACTTACTAGGCAAGCACTTGAGCCCTGAGCTAAATCCCCCGCCCAGTTTTAACTTTTAAATACAGTAGCCACTAAAGTTGAATTGCACTGCTTAAAGAGAGGTGCCAGATTGAGAACTGTCTGAGAATGGAAACAAAGTATACATGTTTCTCTTTCTTGTGGAAGTAAGAACAGTGTTGTAACAGTTTAAGATGAAACTGTCCCTTGTTTGTTCTTGTGGCCTTAAAACAGCAAGTATTATTATAGTTGCCTTCTGAGGAATATGAGTGTTGTTTCTACTTGTGAATCTTAAGGTATCAGATTACTAGGATTATGGTTAATAGTCCTTATCTATTTGTTCATGGTCAGGTAGTATTGTAGAACCCTCCCCAACCTTTTTTTAATCTTATATTGCAGGTAGACAAATGAAGCATTGGTGTCAACAGCTGGTCTTAGACACTACACATAGCTTCTCACAAGGGTCATTCTTTGTTAGCTTTTCATAAAAATATGTAGGCTGTCTCTCATGAATTGTTGTGATTATTAAATAAGGTATTGATAAAATACAAGATCAAGCAAAAAATATTGCTTTTTATGTGAATATAATCAGTTTTTAATCTGTGAAAGGGAATTTCTCTTTTGTGAGTGAGATTTTTCACTTGCTAGGTCAAAATTCAGTTTAATTTGGACTCTGGAAATAGAAATTTGTATGAAAATGTAGGTATCTTGGAATCAGAAGTCTAGTTATACGTCACAAAATGCTATTTGATAGTTTTTTAAAGCACAACAGTGGCGGCGAACCTGTGATATGCAGGTCACAGCTGGCTGTTTATATCTTTGAAATCTCTAAAAGCTTCACCATCACCGGCCTAAAGTCCTTTGACTACGATCAACTGAGTCCAAAATCATAAGTGAGAAGGTTGAATAAAAATAATACCTCATCCATTTCTCTTTTGGACTTTATCTTGGAATTCTTATTATGATCCTAAATTCTGCAAGGAGTATAAGGCATTTAACAGTAGACACCTCTTCTGCAGTTCTTCATTCCATCTTTCCTTTTCTTTATTTCTGTTCTTACTTCCTATTTTCCTTTCTTTTTCTTTTCTTCTTCCCTTCTTCCTTTCCATTCAATTAGGAAATATTAAAGATTTTATGTCTGTAAGGTCCCAAGTATTCCAGCTACTCATTTTAGTTACAAAGAAAACATATTTTCCCTATGCATAAATATTTAGACAACTAGTAATTATAGAATGTAGTGAGTTTTAAGATAGAGAAAATAGAGTTATGAGAACACTTAGCATTTGGGCTTAATTTCATCCATGTGGGGCCAGAAATTGTTTCCCTGAGTAGAAACTTAACAGTGGTTTTAAGGAATTGTCAAGCTAGAAGGAACATAGTGTTATTCAGGAACTGAATGTGGCAGGAGCACAATATAAAAGTATATGGTAAGAAAAAAAAAATGGAGAAGATAGGGACCAGATCATGGAAGGTTCTTTAAACCTAAGGATTAGGATCAGGGTTTTCCAGCTGGTACTTTTGCTGAGAGCTTAGGACAGATTTTGGAATGAGAGATACTTAAATTTTTTGGTGGTTTAAGGACTGTTTTTTTTTTCTCATTTGTTTGTTTGTTTGTTTGTTTTGTTTTCACCCTTATTTTCTTAAACTCTTTCTCCACTGGAGTACAATCCATGTTTGGGCCCATACCCTACCAGTGAGGTCTCAAGTCATTTGGTGTTAATTTGAGCTTTCATTTGCAGTAGCTATGAATACAGTTCTTTTGAAAATAACTAAAAGTAGTGTTGCAATTGCAATATTATTGAAAATGTGAAATAAACTTTAAATGTAATCTCAGGAACATTATTTGATTTGATTGCTCATCGAATCAGGATGAACATTTTCCATTCAAGCTGCTGAATCTCTTAACGACATTGATACAAAGGTAGCAGCTGTTTTTACTTAACATTTACCTAATACTCCTTTGGACATAAAATTTTTTTTATTTCCCAAGGAACTAATTAAATTGACTTCTTGAGTAAATCAAAAGATTAGTACCATATGTGAAAATTTGCACATTATAATTAATTACAAATGGTGACCTTTGTCTTGAACTCATTTTCCACCACACAGGAAAAATACTGAAATTCAAATGTCCAAGAGCTAAAAATACTTATTTGTAATGCCTTTTGAAAATCATGTGTTTTGTATAAGTAAGTCAGAACTTGAGCTTCTAAGTATAAATGGAAGAAAATAATTTTAAAAGTGTATTGCATGTAAAGTAAGCCACAAAGCCATTTGTCATCTAATTTCCAATGAAGCCAGGTTTTATTCAGGTAATATTTCTTAAATAACCATGTACAGTACTGATGACAAAAATTATATGCTATGTCATGATCTCTTGTCTCTTGATCCTACTTTTAACATTTATAGTTCACTTGGTAATACTTTTTTTTTAATGAGACTTTTCATGAATTGTAAACTGAGAATAAGATAATATTCTTTTGACATATTTCTCGAAATTCTTCATATAAATATCTTAATATCGAGTCATTTGCTAAACTGACAAACATCGATTTTTCTTTTTGAGAAAACTGTGAACCTACGGAGGTGAGAGACAATAAACTGTGTGGCCACTGTCATCTCCTTGATGCTAATAATACCGCTTTTTATTCCTAAAATACATGTTCAAGTTGTTCCTTTAAAATATTATTTGCATGTTACTTACAATAGAATTTGACTAGTTTCTTAAGAAATGGAGACTAGACATAACTGTAGTTCTCTAGTCCCTGTATTGTTGCCTCTTTATTATTAAACATTTTTCTAATACAAAACTCACTTTAAAAAGGTTAGCAAGTTATTTAATGCCAACCTTTAGTCAATGTGTCCCATTCTTTTGGTGCTCGGGCTTGAACTGGGGCCTTATGTCTGCTGAGCATGTCTTCCACCAGTGAGTCTCATCTCAGCCCCAGATCGGTGCTTCTTGATGGAGAAGACTGATAATGAACATCATTTTCTGCATGCCAGGCACTGCTCCAGTTGACACTTCTTAACTCATTTTACTTCTCAGAACAAAAATACAAAACAGATGTTAATTATCAATATATGATTACTTGTGAGCATTACTGAGGCATGCAAAAATTAATTTTTATAGTCTACAAGGCTTCTAAGAGGCAGTGCTGGGCCACACTGGCTTTCTCCAGGGTCTCCTCTTACTGCCATAGTGAACACTTAGCAGTAGTTCCAGTTCTGGGTCTACAGTGTAATCACCTGCAGGCTGTTTTAGCAGAGGCTACTCTGCACCTAGGCCTGAGAACTAACAACCTTGAGAGTGAGGCCGAGGCATCTCAGTTTTTCACAAAAAGTATTGACACAACTCAGTGCTAGATTTCCTTTGGCCCTAAAAGTTTCATTTTACTCCTTTGGTTACTGACAGAAGACTCCTTAATTCTTTACCCAGTGTAATTTTGAAAATCTGCTATCGTATGCCTTTGAAATTGAGTTAAATTAGTTGTTTAGATGTTTTCAATGCATTGGAATTTATTTTTTCATTGATGACTCTTAAGATGAGAATAGCAACAGAAAAAAATCAGTGTTTAGCTATAAAACCATTATAAATTTAATCATATTGTTCCTATTTTGCATTGTTTTAATCACTTTAATTGGAGTATTAATGTATGTGAATTTTATTTTGTAGTGCTCAGGGAATTTATTCCATGTTATAGTTAGAGCAAATACTTAACTCTTCAGAACTGGAATTCAATCTTAAATTTAATAATTTCTCTGCCCATTTTTTTGAGTACCTGTCCCCAATATATTTTTTTTTAAAAACAAAACCACCACAACAGTTTTTCTGTGTTTTTGTTTCATTTCATTTCTTTTCACTTTGTTTTGTGTTACTGAGCTATATCCCCAGCCCTGTTACTTTTTTATTTTTTTATTTTTTATTTTATTTTATTTATTTGCTTTTTGGTACTGGGGATCAAACTCATAACCTCGCGCCTGCCAGACAGGCGCTTAGGCCACTGAGATAAATCGCCAGCTATTTTTTATTTTGAAATAGATAGGGTCTTCATAAAGTCACCAAGTTACCCTGGCTTGCAGTCCTCCTGCCTTGTTCTCTGAGTGTTTGGATTGCAGGCATGCACCCCCATGCCCAGCTGTCCCAATACTTTCTTAAATTATTCTTTTAAATTGGGTAAAATTTACCTAAAGTGAGATCTAAGAATGTAAAAAGCATAGTTTGATGACTTTTCATAAATGTGTGTATCCATATAAATAGCACCTCAGGGCTGGGAATATAGTTCAGCAGCACAGCGCCTGCCTGGCAAACACAAGGTCATGAGCTCGATTCTCGGTACCAGAATAAATAAATAAAAATTAAGAGCACCCCAATTAAAATATGGAGCATCTCCATCCCAGAGAAATCCTCCTGTTACCTCCCAGATAGACTCTGTAGGCAGCTGTTGGTTTATTTTCTGTTGCACTTCTTTCACCAGTACTTGGACTTCATATATATACAATTATATGATATGTATCTGACTTCCTCCCCTCAACAGAATACTTTCGTGACTTTTGGTCTCTCTTGATAAGTGTTGCATGTTCACTTAAAGAATCTGGATTCTGTTGCTGAATAGTAGTGTCCCAAAATATCAATTACTTCGAAGCAATTGATAATATTACCAGAGTCGTCTTTTTTTCTTTGAGAAAAGGTATCAGTATCATCAATTATGATTCTGGATTTATTTCTACTTTTAGATCGGTAAATTTTTCTTCATATAATTTAAAGTTTTGTTATTAGATGCATAAGCATTTGTAATTGTTATACCTCTCATAGCCACTTTATCTCTGATACTATGTCTTACGTTGAAATTTATTCATCTTGTAATACGGCAGCCTCTGGCTTTTTTGTGCATGTTGCATCTTTTTCTCATTCTTTTAATTTTATATTTTGTCAAAAAGCATAACTCTTGGGCTGAGGATTTAGCTCAGTGGGTGAAGCGCTTGCCTGGTAATTGCAAAGTTGTTGATCCCTGGGTATCCCCCCCCCAAAAAAAGCATAACTGTTATAGGTCTGCCATTTTCCTGATTTCATCTTGTCTGTGTTTTGTTTTTTCTATTCTTCCTTTTTTGGAGGGAGAGCAGGTTGCTTTAAGGCTAAATAGATGTATGTTAGTGCCTATTTTTTATTCTGTTGCCTTTACATACATTTCCTTTGGTTGAATACCTTGCGTATCCTCAATTTTTCATAATCTTAATATAGTCTTGATGTATTAATATAAAATGTAAAAATCTGGCAGGTAAAATTCTACTTAATATCTAGTGTCATTCTTTAATACTGCAGATATGCTGGCAGAAAATTCCTCTCATCTAAAATATCAATTTAATCTTTGTTTTGAAAGACATTTTTGCTGGATATAATCAAATCTGGATTTTGCTACTTAAAAGATTTCACTGTTAATTTGTGTATTGCTTCTGATGGCATTCACCCTTTTTTCCCCTTTCTCTCTGACTAATCTCAGGATTTTATCCTGATAATTGGTTTTATTCTAATGTATCTGTAGATTTCTTTGCATTTATCCTACATTGAATTTGCTGCTTGTACATCTGTAAGTTGTTAGATTTCTTCACATCAACTAATTACTAGGGTTTATTTCTTTCAATATTGTTTTCTTTTCCAACTTTCTATTTTTTTAATTTCGGGCTCCAATTTTTTAAATCTAGAATTTCCATTTTCACTTCATTTTTTAAAAATAATTTCTATGTTGGCATTTCTCCTATTTAAGTCCTTAAGCATTTATGAATAACCTATTTTTATTTTTATTTTTTTACTAATTACAACGTTTGTGGCATCTTGACTCACTTTTTTTTTATGTTTTATTGCTTCAGTGGTAACTTTTAATTGTATAACTGGACATTGTGGGAAACATGTTTGAAACTCAGGATTCTGCTTTCTTCTTCTGAAAAATACTAATTTTTGTTTTACCAGGTACTTAAATTACAGATCACCTTCAGCTTGTGAAGGCTTTGTTTTTCACTTCGGTAGAGATTGTGAGGGTTTTACCATTAGTCCTAGGGCGACTTCCTTAGTTCTAGTACAGACTTTTTTTTCACTCTAAGTTATGACCTTCCTTCAGTTTTAATTGAAAGCCCAAGGTGCTTACAAAGCCATAAAACTATGTGGAATTCAGACTCCACATTTTGATGTTTTCCCTGCATCAGGCAGCGTCTGAAGCCTCTGTTCAGCTCATTTAGCCCTCTCATGGTTGTTTTCCTCTCAGCTCTCGCCCATGGGATTTTTTTCTCTCAAGTTTAGAAGTGAGTAGTTGTGTGTTCTTATGACACAGGCTTTATGCCTCTTCTCACCCCCTTACTGCTAGAAATGGCCTTCTGGGTAATAGCATGTAAACATAGAAATATGTGTCCATGCCAATTTCTTCCCACTTTTGACTGCTCTTCAGTGCTTATTTTAAATAGATGAATTTTATATTTTATTTATAATTTAGCATAAATGTATACAGAAGGATTAGGCCAATGCATGCTTTATTGTTAGACCTATAACCAGTTCATTTTTTTACATGTATTTAAAATATTAATATATTTCTGATATAAACTCATTAGTGCTATTTTATCTCTTCTTAGATATGAAGAAAAGGCTACTAAAGATTTGGAACGATACAATAGTCAAATGAAGAAAGCCATTGAACAAGAGTCACAAATACCATTAAAAGATGGCAGAAAAAAGATAAAATCCACCAGTGCCTGGAGTTTGGCACAGAAGCACAAGTCAAAAACCTCATTATCTAATCAGCCCAAACTCGATGAGCTCTTTCAGTCCCAAACTGAAAAAAAAAGGAGTGAAAATATTAAAATAATACAGGTCCCTTTTTCTATGGAAAACTTGAAAATAAATCTTGAGAAACAAAAGAAATTTGACTTAGAAGACAAAGATGAGCGTTGCTTGATCCACAACCTCAGGTTTCCTGATGCCTGGCTAATTACATGCAAAACAGAGGTAATGTTACTAAATCCATATAGAGTAGAAGAAGCCCTGCTATTTAAAAGACTTCTTGAGAATCATAAACTTCCTGCAGAACCACTGGAAAAGCCAATTATATTAACAGAGAGGTATGGTGAAGTAATATAATTTTTTTAACTCTAAGAATATGAATTTATACTAGATTAGAAATAGAAGGTAAAAGTTTGACAGTCTTTTAGTAGGGCTAAATGATATTTTAAAAAATTTTGTAAAAGTTGTATTTCTAATCTTTAATGGAACTAGTTGTTTGTAATCTCCATTTTAGTTTATTTCTGCATTTAACAAATACCAAGTTTATTTCTGTAGTACCTTAGTAACTTTCCTAGAGTGATTTTGTTTTTTGTTTTTTGTTTTGTTTTGTTTTGTTTGCGGCACCGGCGATTGAACTGACAACCTCGCGCCTGCCAGACAGGCGCTTAAGTCACTGAGCCAAACTCCCGGCCCTAGTTTTTTGAGGCAGGGTCGCACTGTGTAGCTCAGGCCGGCCTTGTGCTCGCGTTGGAGCCCAAGCTGGCCTCAAACTCACAACATTCCTCGTACCTCAGCCTCCCGAGTGCTGGGATTAAAGGCGTGCGCCACCACGCCCGGCTTCTAGAGTGATTTTGATGTTAGATTAATATGAATGTCTTTTTAACATTTGCAAAAATATACCATAGAAGAATTAAACAGTGAAGTCTTTATGGACAGTCATCAAGTTCTTCTACATTTTCTTTGTCCTTTTTATATGCACACATATTTTCTTCCCTTTCCTAAAGAAATTGAGAACAATTCCTACTATTAATATCCTTCAGTATATCTCTTTCTCTAAAATGGCTATTTTCTTAGTCAACCATCAGTAACTTTTTTCATAATTTACACAGCAATAATTCCTTGGAATAGTTCCTCTTATTTTGAAATTTTTAATTTATATATACAAGGTTCATTCAGTACATTTTGTTATATATCTTTTGTTATATAGCTTGAATCTCTTTTAAATCAAACTCACAACCTTACGCTTGCCGGGCAGGCACTGTGCTTTTAAGCCATTTCCCCGCCTGTATCTTAAGTCTCTTAATGTTACACCATTGCCTTTTTACAGGTACTGAGTCACTTAGTGGAATATCCTGTTGTCTGTGTCTCTTTACTTTCTTGTGATAGTGTTTAACTTCTTTTTCTCCACCTCATGTTGAATTGTAAGTTAGCTAAGGAAGATTGACGAGATTTAGCTTCTTTCTGGTCAGACTTCACAGGTGAGGTTGTACTTCCTGTCTCACCATGCTAAAGGCACCTCTCAGTGGGTTGAGCTGGTGATGGCATGATCTTGCTCCTGTTCATTCCCTGTCAACCATTCTGTGTAATGGATCATCCACTGATGATTGTTGCCTGAACTAATTTTATTTTTGGTTGTAAAGTGGTATTTTTTATATCCTACATGTACAAATGATATCTGTAATAAATGAATATTGACTGATCAATTAATATTTCCTTTTTTTATACTTGATATTTGTTTCATTCTGATTCAGGAGGATAGGAAAAGATAAAAAGCTAACAAAAGGGCAATTCAGAATTTATTTGCTAGTAAACATGAGATATTTCAGAGCCTTCAAGGGAAGAACAGAAATCATTTATAGTATGTGTTAAAGCCCTAGTTAAGTATATTCCCATCAGAAGGGGAAACAAATTGGGTCAGAACATAGTAACACAGGTTAAATCTCTATGTTCAGATAAAGTGACAGTAACTATATTAACTAAAATTCACTGTCTTTCATTGTATTTTCTTAACACTGGCTTAGGAAACTGTCAAAGGAATAATTAGAGAACAATGCCTTAGACTGTATTGAAACAGGTAATTCAGAAGTCTGGTAATATTCTTTGTTTCCTCAAAAAAAAAAATAGGGAGAAACAAAAAAGAAAAGAAAAAGAACTATAGCATATCTGAATGTTTGAAGTTGATTGTTTTTCTGAATTGTATTTGTAGGTTTTCATTTACATTTTAAAAGTATTTTTGTGGCTGTCCAAATTACAGGTTTTAAAAAATACTTGTCAGTATTATATTCTGCTGTTTAAAAAGAAATCCATTTCCAACTTATTATTTAGGGCTTCTGCTATGGTGAGTGTCCATCTTTCTTAATTGAGCTTGGATAATAACAAAGTATAATTCAAAATGTAATTGTCTTCCCTTATCTTAGGAAGTGTGGTATCTCCCCTCACAGTGCAAGTTTTCCAAAACTTAGTCATGGACTAATTATCCACAATGTTGGCAGAGTAATGATAGATTAGGTTCAGTTTTCTCACCAGAGTTCTAGCAGCAGTTGTATAGCTGGAGTAATTTAGATGTCTATAAGATACAAAGTGTTCAGCATAGTATCAGTTGATGGTGTTTATTGAGCACTTACTATATGACAGAAATTGTGCTATCTTTTCATGATCTTATTTTTCTAGCACCTTTGTGAGATTGGTACTGTAATCCACACTTTATAGGAAACTGAAAGAGAAAGTTAAATAACAGTCTACCATTACATAGTCAATAAGTAAGGATGCCAAGATTCCAATCCAAGTATTTTAATTGTGGAGTATATTATATCATTTCTACACACTCTTAGACTAACTTTCAGAATGTTGGCTAGATGAGAGAAGAGTGTATCTGTCGTCTTTATTAAGCAAAGATTTATCTTCATTTGCTTTTTCTTTCCTTCTTTTGTATCTCTCTAGTAATGAGGATTGTACCCAGGGCCTCGTGCATGCTAGGCAGTTCTGCTGAGTCACATCCTGAGCCCTTTTTAAAATTTTTATTATTAAGATAATTTTTATTTTTATTATTTTAATTATTTTACATGTTCACAATGCATGTTATTTGTACAAAACACATCTTTATTCCTTTTCAAACCTTTTCCTTTTCCTTCACCCCACCCTTCATCTCTTGATCCCCTTCCCATTTGAGAAAGATCTATCTCCCTACTTCCTATTATTTATTTTGCTCCTTATTTATACTTTAAGTTTCTCATGTAAAAGAAACAATGTGATACTTGTTTGTTTGTCAGATTTATTTCACGTAACATGTGGCCTCAAGGTGCATCCATTTTTTTAATTTTATTTTGAGACAAGGCTGACCTTGAACTTGAATCTTCCCTGGCCTTTTTAAGTGGCGGAAATTACAGGCATGTGCCCCCACACCTAGCTTCATTTGCTTTTTCAGAGGACATGGAGGTGTAATGAAATAGTGTGTCGTCCTGTACCGGAACGTAAAGCAGTCCCTGACATACCTAAGACAGTATCTGCCACGTAATAAGATACTCAAATATTTATTGAACGAATGGAGAAAAGGTCAATATTCACCTATTAGTTTCAACAGACACCTTTTACAACTAATATTAGGTAGCCTGACCAAAACTGAAACTGATGTGATTGGTCAATTTGTATCCTAGATAATATTTGGCTCCCTCAAAATTTTCTTCAGGGCTTACCCCACTAGAATTATTCCACATACCACCCTTGGCAATATCCATACTCGGACTAGAATGAAGGAAGCTCTCCCTACCTTTGAAATGATTAATTTAAAAGTTCCTGGGAGAAAAAGATACATAATTAATCATTTTGTTATTGAAGAAACCTCTCCAGGAATTGAAAATTTAATAGGATACACCACGTGAGTCACTTGACAGTGTTTTAAAAGAGTTACTACTTTAAATAAAGGTTTTCATTTGTGTTATGTATGGAGAGCCATTTTTAAATTTCCCATTGAGTTTGTAATATTCTAGAAGATAGAGCCGGGCATGGTGGCACACGCCTTTAATCCCAGCACTCGGGAGGCTGAGGTAGGAAGAACGTTGTGAGTTTGAGGCCAGCTTGGGCTACAACGCAAGCGCAAGTCCGGCCTGAGCTACACAGTGTGACCCTGCCTCAAAAAACCAGGGCTGGGAATTTGGCTCAGTGGCTTAAGCGCCTGCCTGGCAGGTGTGAGCTTGTGAGTTCGATCCCCGGTGCCGGAAAAAAAAATAATAATTCAAGAAGATAGAAACTATCTTTTATGTCTGTTTTTCTTCCTTTCTGTACACTACGTGGTATGCGGTAGGTCTTTATAAAGTAGTGACAAATATGTCAAAAGTTCCTCAAAGGGCTATTTATACATTTGTATTTTGGTTGATAGTGTTTTTCAAAAGGTTGTTGGATTCACTTTAAATTCTCTTATTTTAATCTGCATATTTAATAACCTAATGAACCATGACTTCTTTTTCAGTCTTTTTAATGGATCTCATTATTTAGAGGTTTTGTATAAAATGACAACAGATGACCAGAGATATGATGGATCAATTTATCTGTCTGATCCTCGTCTTACAGCAAATGGTTTCAAGATAAAATTGATACCAGGTAGGATAATATGATTTAACATTTTCTGACTTGGGAGAATAAATGTGTTCCACTGGTTACATTTGGGTTTCATAGTTTTCAGGTATCATGGTATATTTTCATCTCACTAAGAGTCATTGCCAGTTTTGTAAAGACAGACTAATTTAAAAAAAAGGTTACTTTGCCTGAAACAACCATATTTGGCATCTCTTTCAGTCTAACAAATTGTTTTTGCATTTTCCTAACTGATCAACTATTTAATTTTATTACGATTTTTGTCATTGTTTGATGTGATATGCAGATTGCCTGCCTCAATGTATAAAAAAAATAGTTTTGGGGAGTGGGGGTAATGTCTCATTACATAGCCCATGCTCGCCTTGAAATCTTGACCTTCTTGCCTCAGCCTCCTTACTGCTGGAATTACAGCCATGCCACCATGCCTGGCTATAAATACTTTTTTAGATGATGAAACATAAATAAATAGATGACTGGCACAGCCTAATAAAAGTGGCTATCTTCTTCACCTTTAAAAAAATTTACTTATTTTGCCAAGTAGCCATGCAGCATAAGCAGGCTTCTTATTCGAAGTGTGGATGGGGGATTGGAGTTGTTGCCTTTGCTAGAAGACTGACAGTTGTCTTTGCTTAACAAAGAGATTTCTTGGATGGATAGAGTAAAGTTTTCTAAGCAAGGTTAGTTTTCCCTGCTGGCCCTTCTCTGTTCTTTTACAGTTTCCATACTAACTGTTGACACAGCTTCCTAGGCTGGCTTTGTCCTGTTACTTTCAATTCATCTATTGTCAAGGCACAAGGAACCATGAGGAATGACCCCATTGTCACCCCTCCTGCCCCTAAACTTGTCATACTCCAAAGTGTGGAAGAGTTTTTAAAGGAATGTTTCACCGAGAGACAGAAAATTAAAAAGGCAGTGAACAAAATCATGGAATTAGTATATGCAGAAAATGTTTTGATGTTCTACATTTACAGTTCTTTTACGTGATGTTTGCGGTGTTAAAAATGCCCATCCTAAGCTTCCCGCCTCTGTCACTTCTAGCTGGTGTGAGTTTAGGGTGCAGCTCGTGTACCCAGAGGCACAGTGTCTGTTGGGGAAAATCAGTTGCCCTCACTGTTTCTTCATCATCAATAATAATAATTATTGAATAACGGTTGTGTGTAGAGTACTAGTCTAACAGGTATTATTAATTTATGCAATCTCCTTCATAGCCTGTGATATTAATCACAGATGGAAAATGTAGGCATGGCAAAGTTAGGTTCTGTGAAGAGGACACAGTTAGTGTAGAATCAGGATTTGAACACCAGCAGTACGCTTCTAGAGTCTAGCTCTTAAACATTTGTTAGATTGCCTTCGTATTAAAATCAGGTCATTAACTTCACGAAGTAGCTTTGAGCACTAAATGAGGTAGCATCAATCAATGCCCATAGTACTCAGCAGTGGCAGAGGTGTTCAGATACTCTTCATTCCATCCTGTACCCCCTGTTTAGAACCTGAGCCAACATGCAGTCTTGGATGGGTTTTGGTTTTGGTTTGAGAGAGAATCTTGCTGTGTTCCCCTACATTGGTCTCAAACTCTCCTTGTACCCCTGCTTTGGCCTCAAACTCATGATCCCCTGACCTCAGCCTCCCAAGTGCTGGAATTCCAGGCATGTGCCATCCTGCCTAGCTGGCAGTTATTTCTTTTAATCCTCCTAGAAGTCTTCCTCAAGGTGCTGGCGTATTTTTAATTTATTTGAAATATAAGCCAAAGTGTGTGTATGAGCATATTTTATTATTCGTCTGTTTTTCTGGTTAGCTGTGGCACTGATGGCAGGTGCTTTTTTTTTTTTTTAAAAAAACAAAAAACTGTCCTGACTATACCAAGAGCATATTTGTTTTTTGAGCCCCCTAGTAAATTTCTCCCTGATGAATACTTTTGACTGTCAGCTTGCTGAGAGTGGCTTTTTAGTTGTATTGATGTCAAGCACTTTGCGTGACGCTAAAGATAAAAAAATGATTAAGTTATCTGCAAACTGACTTGATTTGGTTGAAATTAGCTATGCATAGATTATAATCAGCATTCTTTCCCTTGTCAATAGCAGGTCAAAGCTGGGCATGGTGTTGCACACCTGTAATCCCAGCACACTGTGAATCTCAGGGAGGCAGATCACAAATTCGAGCCCAACCTGGGGAATTGAGCAACTGAGCAAGACCCTGTCTCAAAATAAAAAAGAATTGGAGATGCAGCTCTTCGCAGGGGCCATGAGTTCAATACCCAGCACAAAAAAAAAAAAAAAAAAAGAGGCAAACTGCTTCCCCACAACCCATTTTGAAAATTTAAGTTGCGTTTTCTTAAGAACCATGTCTCACTTAATGAGAATTTTATTTGTAACTGAATTAATAGTTTGCCAGTTGTCACAAAATATTTTTGGATGTGGACAAAGAGAAAAAGTACATCTGACTTTGAAGGAAAAGATGCTTAATGTGACCATAAAAACTTCTTGTAGAGAAGAATAGCTTTCTATTCTGCATAAGAATTCCATAATTTATGAAGTAAAAACTTGTCAAGCCACTTCCTTGTTTTCCTTGAAAACTTGGAAAGCATTTCACAGAACTTGATGAAATTTCTTGGAAGTTTGTAACAGTTCCAAATGTAACTCATTATTGCTCAGTTTTCTCATTTGTGCCAACTACTTTTAACCTATATCCAATAATCCTGTGACATGTGTTACAACTTCAGGGCAGACGTAGTTAGTAGGATTAGTAGTAATGAAAGACTGATGTTTGGGGGCACTTTCTTATGTATATAAATTTGTAAGAGATATGAACTAGAATACTTGCCTCTTGCTGTTTGCCTACTTTATTTCAAATTCCACTGAAGGAGTTTTATTGAATTCTACATCATTCTTTAATGCTGATGACACTAAAATTATCTTACATTATTCTTGTTTCCTAGGAAAAATAATACTTGCTCTCTATTCAGTCTCCTACCACTATGTCTGCATCCAGATTAGCTCAGGGTACAGTTTAGGGATTAGATCTTTGAAGTTGCAGGGCCTGAAACTCATCAAGTACATCACACTTCTCTCTCTGTCTCTCTCTCTGTCTCTCTCTCTGTCTCCCTTCCTCTTCCTCTGTCCTTTCTCCTCCCTCCCTTCCCCTCTTATGTTTTTCTTTTTCCCTTTCTTTTTTTTCTTTTTCTACCCCCACCCCCCATGCCCCACCCAGTACTGGGGCTTGAATTCATAGCCTCCTGTATATTAGGCACGTGCTTTAGTGCTGAACCACATCCGCAGCCCTCTTTAGTTTTTAGTTCAGACAGAGTTCACCAAGCTGCCCAGGCTGGCCTCAAACTTGTGACCCTATTGCCTCAGCCTCCCAAGTAGCTGGCATTACAGCCATGTGTCAACACACCTGGCAACACCTCTTTTTAAGTTAATTCATCGATGATAACTACTCCTTATCCAAAATTGAACTGTCCTGTTTTCCTCACTTCTAGGTAATGTGATTTAGACTTCAGTATTAAGAATATTATACACATATATCTAAATAAGACAAATCTCTGTTATTTTCCAAAACCATATAGTATTCTAAAGCCAAATTTTGATGCTTTGGAATATGTGCTTTTATGGATTTCTGTCCATTTACACAACCAATCATGTAGCTACTTTTTAGTTGTAATTATTAAATTATTTATAATAGTTTAATAGAAAACATGTCAGTTTTAAACATTGTCCTGATGAGCTATTTTGAGTAAACTGCATTTAATTTCCTCAAGTTAATTATATTTTAGTAAGTTACAGTGTTTTGTAAGTTAAAATAATCACAAAATAATCCAAGCCTTTAAATTAGATATTAAATCAATGAGCTAGAACTTGAAGAACAACATTTGCTAAAACATTTTAACCAACTGTATTTTAATGAATATCATGGGACTTCATTTTCTCTCCAAAGTAAGAAATGTTCTGAACAAATATAAGGACCAAACCTGCAATAATTGAGATTAAATGAAATTATATAAAGGACATGTGGTATCAGTGAGCACTTATGACTTAACGTGAAATCCTATGGGAAGTTACTATTTGTTTTCTAACTAAGGAACAAAATTTTGTCTGATCATATTAAATTCTGATGAAGGTTCACTAAATGTTTTACCAGTGCTTTTGGTTTTAATGGATATGTTCTGGAATATAACTTTAACTAAACAAATTTAAGCCTGTATTTGTTTGGTATTTTTCTTTCAGGAGTTTCTACTACTGAAAACTACTTGGAAATAGAAGGAATGGCTAATTGTCTCCCATTCTATGGATTAATGGATTTAAAAGAAATTCTTAATGCTATATTAAACAAAAATGCAAAGGAAATTTATGAATGTAGACCTCGCAAAGTGATAAGTTATTTAGAGGTAAGTAGTATTAGATTAGGCAGGTTGGCTAGAATTTAAATCACTTAATTATTCTCTTTTTTTGTTGAGTTTTGTTTGTTTGTTTGTTTTTTGTACCCGGGTCAAGCTCAGCCTCATGCTTGCCAGGCAGGCACTTGTGCTCCTGAACTAAATCCTTGGCCCCACTTAATTATTCCTTAATAAAATAAGAAGTGATTTAAGAATCGTGAAATACAGGTAGTTACTATAGGGTTTGTTTGCAAGAGGAAAATACTATTTTAGAAGAATTCCATTAAAGCGTCACATCATAGACTGTGGATATAATTGCTAAGGAGTAGCATCTACGATAAAAGAGAATTTAAGTCTAAACCACAGGGATACTTCCAGTGAAGACCAAGCTGAATAAGGTGAATCAGAGATACAGATAGCATAGTAAAAGAAGAACCAAGAGATAGAAAAAAGCCAAGCAAGGAAAGCAATTTTAAAAATAAGTATTTTTATCATATTTCATGTAGGTTAGTGGTTCCTCGAAGACCACTGGGTATGGCTACTACATCACAGTGGTGACCTTGAAGAGAATGATGTGGTATGAGTGGCAGGCATTTTGCCAGTGGTTAAAGAGTAGGGTGCTTTTGGGTGAAAAAAAAAATTGCAAGTCGTGATCGTGCAAGGAAAGGAAGAGTATGTTTAACATGTTTGTGCTGAACTGGTGCAAAGAGAAGAATGGATTGGAAAACTAATGTTTCAAAAGAGACAGGGAAATCAAGATTAGTTTTATAAGGGAGCAGCTGTTTCTGAGTTGAGTGGAAGAGGAGAGGAAACAGTGAAAGTAATACCTTAAGATTAACTTGAGAAAAGTTATGCCTGATGCATAAGGTAAGAGAGAAGAGATTGGTGAAGCATGAGGAATTTGAGTACAGTAGCAAAAATCTGAAAGTAAGAGCTGTTAAATACTTAAAAAAAGGATCTGTTGTGAACACAGAAATTTCCAGGTGTCACTGAGGACTCCTAAGAGCTCACATTTGCTTGGATGTAGCCAGGACAGTTTCATGACTGTCCAGCTGTGCTTGCTAGAATTGTCCAAAGCTAGAGATTGACAAGATGGGTATGATGGATAACAATGAGGATGATAGGGAGAAATCTGAATACCTATGTATAAGAAACTGTTAAATCCTAGAGTTTAGTGTCCTTAATATCTTACTATGTATTTCTGCCTTCACTTGGGAAGGATGACAGAAAGGTGCTATTAGGTCAGGAAAATAAGGAGGGATTGGAGAGATTAAAGATCAGAGTGAAGAAAAAGAGCAGGTTTAGTTGGCATAAAGGAGTAGAATATTTGGAAAGGTAATCGTTTGGTTAAAGTGAGCTAGCGTTAAGAGTCAGTATCTCTGAAGTGTGACTGTGTTTAAATATATTAAAAATAGCCAGGCAGGTGGCACACTCTTGTGATCTTACGATTCGAGAGGTGGAGGCAGAAGCATCCCAAATTTGAGGCCAACTTAGGCTACCTAGTGAGTTCAGGGCCAACCTGAGCTACATAGCGAGACCCTGTCTCAAACAAAAAAACCCAAAATATATATATTAAAAGAAGCACGGTTTTGCTAGCAATGTCTTATCACCAAAACCTTCAGTTCCTCCTGTCTGAGAAAATAGTACTAACATACCAAATTTGTGGAAATTACCTTCCATTTGTGTATTATCCTCCTTTTTTTTGTTTGTTTTGTTTTTGGTGGTACTGGAGACTGAACAAAGGGCTGTATCTCAAGCCCTTCTTTTATTTTGAGACAGGGTCTTGCTGAGTTGCTGGATTACCCAAGTTAGGCTTGAATTTGGGATCCTTTTGCCTCAGATTTCATGACTCTACCACCAACTCACACCAGCAGTCTGTATTGCCTTCCTTCTCAATTACTGTCACCCTTGTCACAGCCTCACTGCACTGATGGTCAGCAAGAGCTCTTGCTTGTGTATTTCACATACCACCAGACTGATTGCTTTAAACTGTGAAATACACATCAGGCTCTTGCTTAAAAACTCTCTGGTAGCCAGGCGTGGTGGCACATGCCTGTAATCCCAGCACTGTGGAGGCTGAGGCAGGAGAATCACTGAGTTGGAGGACAGCATAGGCTACATAGTGAGTTCAACGCCTGTCTGAACTACATAGTGAGACCTTGTCTCAAATAAACAACAACAAAATTATCTGGTTACTTTGTATTTTCACCCTTGCCTCTGCTTGACTCGGTCATGTTGTCTCTTCCCTTTAATAACTGTGCTACACTGCACTGAACTTTCTATGTTTCACCCTGCCTGAAATGATTTTCCTTTCCCATGATCTGTGCATGAGAGTTTAAATAGGAGTTTAAATGGCATCTCTTCAAGTAAGCTTTTCCTAACTACACAATCATTCTCTATCATGTTGCTGTTTAATTTTGTGTATTATTTACTCAATAAAATTTTCTTTGTCTTTTTATGTTTTCTGTTTTTCTGCTCTAGAATATAAATTTCACAAGAACAAAGGTCTTGGGCCTGGAGTTTGGCTCAGTGACTTAAGTGCCTGCCTGGCAGGTACGAGGTGGTGAGTTCAATCCCTGGTGCCACAAAAATAAATAAATAAATAAATAAATAAATAAATAAAATAAAGAACAAAGGTCTTATTTTCTTGTTTACCAGTATTATCTCCAGAACTTATAATATAGTTGATGTTTGATAGATGTTTGTTGAGCAAATTAGTTAGATGAAAGTAATTTTGTCTTACTAGCATAATGTGCTTTCCGCTTCAGAGCAAATAAAATACATGACTTTCTCTTCACAGGGAGAAGCAGTTCGGCTGTCTCGACAATTACCCATGTACTTATCAAAAGAAGACATCCAAGATATTATCTGTAGAATGAAGCACCAGTTTGGAAGTGAAATTAAAGGGTGTGTTCATGGCCGCCCATTTTTTCATCATTTAACCTATCTTCCGGAAACTTCATGATTAAATATAAGAAAATTAGTCACAGTTGAAATAGATACGGTCATAAGACAGTGAGTCAGTTTTTGAAACATTTTTGTACTATCGTGTCAAATGGTTATTTTATAAAAGAGGATTCACTGTTTTATATATTAAAAAAATTTCAAAACTTGTAAAAAACAAATAAATTGAGATGATAATTTTATTCTCAAGACTAGCCTTTATAACAATTAATAAACTGTAGGCTGCACATTAGAAAATAGTATTCTAGGTCATCCATGGGCAAGAATTGAAACAATACACAGAGTTGAAGTGGCATATCTAACAGAAATTGTCATTCTTGTTTAAAGTGGAATGCAGAGATAGAGAAAATGAAGTTCAGAGGAAGAAGAAAATATAACTTGAGAAATCCTACATCCATGCCAGGGGTAACAGTTGAGATATTGCTGCTTCTTTTATATGATAATTATTGGACTTCAGATTTTAGGGTTTAGAAATTTGTTGAAGAACTTGGCAAGATTTAGATTTTGGGCAGTTTAGGTTATCTTTATACAGGTCCCTTCAAAAACTGGTTACACAGTGTACAAATACTTCACAAAAACTTGAAAACATGATTTTTTAAGTGAATTTATTTTTGTGTAAAATATATTAGGCTGAGTATAGTGTCTCCACATACCATGGCCCATAATTCTCAGGATCATCTTTATGTTCTTAAGATCTTTGTATTAAGATATAAATTAAAGTACTTAGAGATCTACTTTTAGCCCACCCCTTACTCTTGCTGAAGTCATCCTGTTTTCCATGATCCATTTCTGCTGTTTTTCACCCACGACCCCATTTTGTAAATTTTCTTACCTTCCTCATAGTAACCTCTTTAATTAACAGTAAACTGTGAGAAGAGCAGCTCACTGCTATCCAGACAAACTGGGTAACAAAATTCCCATCATACATTAGCACCAATCATCAACAAAAACGTGAACTCATTTTTTAGCTGATTGTATGGGTCCTACAGCAGTCTCCTAGATGAAACTCATTTTTTCTGTCCAACCCTGAAGTTTGGCACACCCAGTTATTTTACCACGCATTTACGAGATAAAGCAAGGCGTTTATCTTTTGTGATCTCTCTTCACCCTGACACCTGGGCTAGCAAGTACCATCGAGACTGCAGACCTGCAGCTGGTCGCATAGCCGGCCATGAGAAATGGACCTTCCTGAGTCATTTGGGCCCAGAAAGCACAGGTGCACATTATGTGGGGACGAGGGGAATAAAACTCGCCGACATCACTTTGACCAGCACTGCCTGGAGTCAGTCAGTCTGGGTTGCGGCATCGGGGCCAGAGCCCGGAGTGCCAGAGGTGGGTGAGGGGGCGCCCTGCAGCAGGAGCGGGAAGCCCCGCTGCCCCGCCGCCCCACAAGCCCTTGCGGCCCGGCCACGCCATAGTCCAGTCAGGCGCGGGGGAGATGGCAGCTCGCGGCCCGCAGGACTGAGGTAGGCGGTGCTGCTGGCTTGTTGACTCTGAATTAACAACGAGGAGGGTGGGATGACCAAGGAGAGACTAGCCTCCCTGAACTACCCACTCACCTCCCTTCAAGGCTTTGGTGTTTGAGACCATGGCCAGAAAAATGGAGAACATTCAAATGTGAGTTCCCCAAAGTCCTTTTTCCCTCCTGGACCCCGCACTGAGCTACGTCTCCGGCACTTTTTTATTTTTATCTTGAGACGGTTTAAATCACTCAGGCTCGAACTTAGACCTTTCTAAACCTAATACCTAAAGGTGTTAATTTAGGATCTCATCCTCGCAGTTGCCATAGCATCCCTCACCAGAGCCGTGCAGAGGTGCGGCCTGCCGCACTTTCTTGGGCAAGTTTTGTCAGAAGTCCCCGTGCTCGGTGAAGCCCGATTTGTTAGATTCTAGATATTTAACCTGAAGAATGTGAAAGCTAATTCACATAGATTTGTGTTTTCATTGAGAGTCATTTGCTTCTCTGATGACATCCAGGTTTTGTGGCTCAGGTTTAGCAATTGAAACCTATTTCATCACCTAAAAATGTAAATGTGATAACATCTTTTTCCATCTCCAAATATTTGACTCATCTCTTATTTTCATTATATGTTTGCAAGAGTCTTCCAGTCTGTTTTAGAAGGTGAAAGGGAAAGAAGGAGCTGCTAAATAACTTTGGATTAAGGTCCAAATTTAAAATCAAAGAGAGATTAACTCTTCTTGTACCTGCACACGGCTATCATAGTTCTCTACTAGTCCCATTTCAAATGTTATTACCATTAACAAAACAAAGGTTTAAATACAGAAAAAAATCACTGCAAAGCCTAATGAAAAGTGAAGTTTTCATTTTTTGGGTTTAGCTTTCTCCCTTCATGAGCAAGAGAGATCAAAGGAACTAATACATATGAGATACCTGAATGTTGATCAGTAACTTAACTAGAATTGACAGACAAACTTAAATATCAGTAATGATACTATATTTAAATGAACTAGACTTGTTTGGGGAGTATTTGGACCTAGGTGGTATTCTTAGATTCATTGTGACAAGAATCCTTGAAGGTCTGATACAGCAACTCATGCTTATAATTCCAGCTGCTAGGGAGGCTGAGGCAAAAAGATACTAAATTTGTACCCAACTTGGGCAACATGGCAAAACCTTGTCTCAAGAAAAGGGATGAGGAACCGAGACTATAGCTCATTGGCTGCTTAAATCCCCAGTACCAACAAAAGACAACTGCAAAGAAAAAAAAAATTATCCAACCAATTTTACATATAAGACAATAAAGGCCCAAAATGACAAGTTTTATATGGGTGCACACAGCTGTTTTAGTACTCTACTAGCTCCATTTCAAATGTTACTACCATTAACAAAACAAAGGTTTAAATACAGAAAAAAAATCACTGCAAAACCAAATAGAAAGTGAGGTTTTCTTTTTTTTGTTTGACTTTCTCCCTTCATAAGCATGAGAGATTAAGAGTTAACTTTATTATAAATTTTTTGATAATTGTACCTCAATTTAAAAATTGCAAATTTTAAGGTTTGTTAATTGTTTCTGGTAATGCTAATACACAGCAGTGAATTCTCAGCACTGCTATCTTGAGGTTGTTTTCTCTGCTTAGTTGATTTTGGATTACAATTTTTATTCCTCCTTGAATGACTACACATAAATGTAAATATTTTTTTCTAACTTTTAATAAAATTTTATCTTAGTAGTTATCAAACTTGAGTATGCATCAGGATCACCCAGAGAGCTTGTTAAAACAGATTGCTGGGCACTATGCCCAGAGTTTCGGATTTTGTGAGACTGGAATAGGAATGAAAATTTCATTTCCGTTGTTCCTAGGTGATGCTCCTGGTTGAAAAGCCACACATGAAGAACCACTGCCCTATTCTAAATTTCAAAAGTCCCCTAAAAATCTCAAGTCCATTTCTTTAAGCCCGTTTTTTTCTTACTAAGTTTATCACCAGTAAATAGAAAAGTAGGACTTAGAAGACTTCCCCATGATTATGCTGGTAGACATAGCTGTTTTTTCATCTTTGAAATTAGGATCCTAAACCTGATCTCCAAATGCACATTTAACTTATTTTGTCTTGAATATTCATCAGCGGGATCTGAAATGATCGTTTAAAGTAATTTTGCTACATTATTATTATTTAGTCTTCAAAAAAATCTTAAAGTAGTAAGAAGTGGGGATAGATTTTTTTCCACTGTGCACACATTGGACTTGAAATCACTAGCAAATTTCCCCATTTCTGCATTGGTTCTATATTCATATCTTTATTTGGTGACATTTATTGAATATCACTCAGCACTAAATGATAAGACATTTCTTGTTCTCTAGAGGAAACATAATTACAATGTATGACAAATGCTATTTATTGTTTAGTATGTACAATGGATGCAAGAAAGGTACCACTTCCACCATGGAGAAACCTATGGAAGAAACTAATGAGCTGAATCTGAATGGGGAGTTAATTGTGGAACAATGCTGGGACTCAAACCAGGGGCTTTGTACATAGTAAGGAAGCACTCTCCCATTGATCTACATCCTCAGCCCCGGAGAATTTCTGAGGCAGGAAAAATAACATGTGCAAATGCACTGGTGAGTGCAAGGAATGGACTAAATGGAGACTGGATTAGAAAGATAAGCGATATCTAGAGTATAATAGTCTCATAGGCCTTTAAGGAGTTTTTTTTTTTCCTATGTCAGTTTTTAATCACAGAAGTGGAAAATAAGGTTAAGAACATGTTAGTCAAATTATATAAGCCAGGTTATTAGGCTACTGAAAATTTAGACAGTTTAAGTCAGAGATAAAAGATCTGTAGTAACAGAAAAGAGTTGTTGACATCTTCATTGCATTGCCTTGTGAGTTTTCACTTTAGGGTTTGTTTTGTTTTGTTTTGCCTTTTTGAGAAATGGTTTCACTATGCAGTTCAAGCTGGTTTTGAACTCACATGGTAGCCCAGGCTGGCCTTGAACTGGCAGTGATCCTCCTGCCTCAGCCTCCCAAGTGCTGGGATTACAGGCGTGTGCCACCATGCCTGACTCACTTTAGATTTTATAGGATGCTGCCATAATAAAATTAAAGTAGAGAAGCAGTCTCTCCTTTTTGGTTAATTGACAATGATAAAAGAGTACTATAATAGAGACCTATTTTCCTTTCTTTGGTACACTGGAAAGTTGGTATGATTTCAGCTAATCTTTTTGAGTTCCACACTAAAAAAAAAATGCCCATAAAATATTCTTTTTTTTTTTTTTTTTTTTTGCAGCACTGGGGATTGAACTCACAACCCCGCGCCTGCCAGACAGGCACTTAAGCTGCTGAGCCAAACTCCCAGCCCTGGTTTTTTAAGGCAGGGTCGCACTGTGTAGCTCAGGCCGGCCTTGCGCTCGCTTTGTAGCCCAGGCCGGCCTCGAACTCACAATGCTCCTCCTACCTCAGCCTCCCAAGTGCTGGGATTAAAGGCGTGCGCCACCACACCCGGCTCCATAAAATATTCTTTTAAAAAATTATTAAATCAAGTGTTTACATTTTATCTGTAAAATGTATTTGGTACTTTTTGAAAGCCAAGCAAAAGTTTCCAGTTCCTTGTCAAATGCAAGTTTTTTTGTTTATAAAGGACTTAAATATTCAAGTGTAATTTCTTAGGTAGCATTTATATCTAGTTGCTTGATAAATAAGATAAAATAATGACTGGTGATTTAGGTGATCTTTAATTTTGAACTTATTTGATTTTTAAAAACTCATATAGGTATTTTAATTAGGTTTTTAAAAAATTTAGATTACAGAAATAAATGACGAAACAAGCATGAAGTTGTAAATGGATTGAACGTAGTTTTGGAAGAAAATGGTATGCTTCATAAGTTGACTGTTACTTCTTTTGAAAGAGCGTTTTTGTTTTCAACTTGCTTTCATTTTATCTAGAGCTACTGGTAAATTACAACTAGTTTACTTTCAAGACAGTGATGCTATACTGCAAGATATATACTTTAAATATTTCACTAGTGATAGCAAAATTTTTCATGTGGTTTTACATGTAGATAACTGAGTGTGTATAATGTATTTAGTATCTGTTTTGTTCTTTGCATTTTTTGTTTTTCTCCTTGGTTTTCATGGTTATATAAAAATTGTAGAATCCACATTTGCTCACAAACATAGGGATGATCTTTTGATGCAGATGAAAACAAGACTGTTTTCCCACATATAGTTGTTAAATTTTTGAAGATTTTACTGGAACAACCAAGTTATAGCTATTTTTCTTAGCTATTTTCTTTCTTTAAAAAATATATATAATCCTTCTCTGCCCCCAAAATTAAGAGGAGAGTACTTCATATTTTCTAGGTTTCTTCAGATGACAAATACAAGGATATTCTGTGTACTAGTATATTGCCTAAGTCAGTGTCTCAAACTGTAATGTGAATATGAATCTCTGGGCATGTCCTCATTCTGTAGGTACAGAGTGGGGCTGATACTCTGCATTTAAAACTAATTTCCATGGGTTGGTGATGCTGCTGATTCAGAGATCACAGTTTCACAAGAGTGCACAAAATCCTTTGGCTGAATACTAAGTTTTCAAAATATAATACAGACACATTTTAAGTGCAAATGTATACCGAAAAATAAAGGACAACTTTAGGCTCTCTATTCTCTTTGGGAAGTCAGATTTATGTTTTTCTATGGAACATCATTTGTTATCATTCACCTGGATTTATATATTCTCCGAAATTCTCCAAAACCATGTTACTGAGGTGGTTGCCTGCATTCTCAAGTCTTCCCTTCTTGTACACATAAGTCATTAACACAATAAGAGATGGATTTTTTTTTCCTTCACTCCTTTGCATCTGTGTGAGCTTATTATTATTTTGCCCTTTAGATAATAACAGAAGTAATCCTATGTGACTTCCAAGGCTGTTATAGAAACTTTCCAGGTTTTCTCCTGGCATCTTGAAACAGTTGAAGGAAGAAGTCTACCCTAGTCTTTCATTATATGAGAAAGCATAAGGTAGCTAGGTAAAGAGGTTGTATAGAGATAGAGATGCTTTCCTAGTTACAGCCATCCTACCTCAGGTGCCTGACCGCAAGTCAAGATTCCTTCAGATAAATCCATCTTTAGCCGCCATCTGATTATGTGAGGTAACTAGAGTGAAAACTGCGTATCTGAACTTGTTCACCCACAGAACTTTGAAAGGTAATTTATTAAACCACAAGATTTTGGAGATACATAAATAGAACATTTACATCATGCTACCTTAAGGAGTTTACTCCTGAAATTTGTTTTCAGTTGTTCAAAAATGATCAGTATAAAGGTTACAAATTCATCTGAAATTTTTGTACAAATAGTATTATGGCCTTGGTTTTACATCATGTAAATTTGCTTATATAATACATAGCATTTTTTCTTTTTATTAAAATGTATTACATACTTTATATTTGATTCATTTTTTATGATACTGCTTTTGTGTTTGGAGATAATAGTACCTCTGAGGTAGTTTGCAGATCTGATTTTGTAGCTCTGTCACATAATCACTAGGATTCTTCATCCTTACCTATGCGTGTACATTAGTCACTTTCCCAGCACTAGGACAAAATACCTGATGTGAGCAATTTGAAGGAAGAGAGGCTTATTTTGGCTCATAGTTTCAGTCCATGGTTGTCTTGCTCCAAGGCAAAATTGGTATTGTAGAAGGGCATAGTGGAGAACTATCTACTGTATAGGGGCCATGAAGCAGAGAAAAGAAGAACCAAGGATATGAATATATCCTTCCATGCCCCCAGTGGCTCACCCTTTCCAACCACACCCTAACTCTGAATGTGAGACTTTTCAGGGACATTTTAGATCTAAACCATTCCTCCTCTGACCTCCAAAGGGCTCATGTCCATCTCATTATACAAAATGCATTTAATCCATCTCTAAGAATTACTGAAATTGAAACAGTCCCACCGTTGCTGAAAAGTCCAAGTCCAGAGTCTCCTCAGAGATTTAAGGCAAACTGTTCACTGGTAATGCCAGTAAAAATCAAAAAAGAAAGTTAAATGAAAACATTCCAATTCTAAAAGGAAGGATAAGAAAGATAAAAAGGAATCAGATCAAAGCAAGACTGAAACCCAGCAGGGCAAACATTAAATCCTGTAGCTCTATGTCCAGCACCCAGATCAAATTGTGGCAGATGTGAGCTCCAAAGTGCTTGAGTGGTACTGCCCTACAGCATTGCCAATTGCAGTACTCATAGCCCCTTTCTTTGGGTGGCTCTACTCATGGCCTGCAGTTTTCTTTAGCAGCTGTTCCATGCTGGCATCTTCAACTTCCTAGGGCGGTGGTGGCAAACCTGTGGCATACATGCCACAGTGGGCTGTTTGTGTCATTGAAAGCCCTGAATGTTTTACATCATTCTCCTTGGTTCTCCACTGCACTTCTGGCTTCCCTCTCACTGCTTCACCCATTGGCTTCTCAGAGGAACACTGCCTGGCCTCCCAGGCCTTACCTCTAAAATCTAGGAGAAAGCTTCTATAATCTATAGCTTTTGATTTTGCATACCTATAAAATCGGCACCAGATGGATGACACCAAGATCTGTGTCTAGCTTAAGTAGTAGCTAGGATTATGGCTGCAGCAGACTCTGAGTGTCTGGAGACTGAGCACTGGGAAACAAATCCCTAGGAACCAATTCATAGAAGGGCCTTCCGTATCAAAGAGCACAGGAGCCCTCTTCTCAAATGAAAGCTTTACAGTTTTGTACCCTTGACTCTGAAGAAGTTAGGGTCTTGTTGATTTCTGAGATGCCTTTGTGCCATCTTTCATATTGCCCTGACGCAAAGTGTTTGGCTTTTCTTTAATGCTAATCTTTTCAGCCAACATGGTTATCTTTGCCCCAACTTTGCTAACCTTTCCTTTCTGGCAAAAACACAAGCTTTTAAAATTATTCAACTCTGTCATTTGCTCATGATTCTCACTGTTGATATGGCTAAAAACAGCCGGCAGTATCCAGGTCATAATGTTGGGCTACTTTAAAATTTCCTCCACCAACTTAGTCTACAGCACTTGATCTCAGTCTTCCACAATGTCTCAGGATATTGGCAAAATGAAAACAAATGTTCTGCCAGAGTGTAACACACATGACCTGTAGTCCAACTGCCAGTGGAGTCTCTTGTCTCAACTGAAACCACCTAACCCTGGTCTTTACAGTCTCCATTCCTAGCAGCGTTCTGGTCTTCTGAGCTCTGACTAGAATCTATCATCAGTTTACAGCATTCTAGAGTTTCTCTCACCAGTATCTCCAAAGCTTTCCAAACTCCTGTAAACCAGTACCAAAAGCCTCTAAACTGCATGGTCAGTACAGTCACAGCAACTACCCTACTCCTCTGGTACTAGTATCTGTCTCAGTGACTTTCCCTGCACTGGGACAAAATACCCAACAGCCACAAGTTAAGGTAGCAGAGGTTTATTTTGGTTCATGGCTTTAGTCCATGGTCAGTTTGTGGTAACCAGAAACAGTACTGTGGAAAGGCATGGTAGAGGAAAACTATCCACTGTATGATAGCTAGGAGGCAGAGAGAGAAGTCACAGATGACAATAAACCCATCCAAGTCATGCCCATAATGGCATGCCCCTTCTGACGGGTCCCATTTCCAAATGTAAAACTATGGTACATTTTGGATATGAACCATAATACCATGTGATTAACTTATAAGGAAGAGTGACTAATATTCTTTACTGAATACTAACTTTGTAAAAGATTCAAGGTATAGTTATTGTTTAAGAAACAGTGGTTTCTTAAGGCCCTCTCTCATGAGCATTACTTCTTTCATAAATAATTATTTTACTCTCAGCAACATTCATTTACTCAGTATTTACCAAACATTTATTGAGTACTTTGGCAGACTAGACACACAGAGGGGTTCAAAACTGAAATATAATCTCTGTTCTCTTGAAGATTTTAATCTTATAGGAGAGAAGAGTCCACAAAGAATTATACGCCTCCATTTCTGAGTGAGAGGAATAAAAATTCAGAAGAGGATCAGAATAAATAGCAGTCACATCAGCAAAGGATTAGGGTTTGGAATATAGCTGAGTGGTAGATCATTTGCTCAACATGTGTGCAGCCCTGGGTTTGAACTGCATAGCCACCCTCCCAAAGAAAAACCAGCAGTGTGTGATCATCTTATTGCAGAAAATTGCCATCAAATTGGTCAGTGAAGGTTGGGAAGGTTTTTTGTTTGTTTTTTAACTAGAACATGGAAGAGGAATTCTAGACATAGGGAACAGAAAGATAGAGGAGATACAGATGGCACGTATTCATAATTGTGCCTTAGGAAGATTAGTAGGATAGCCAGGTGTAACGTTCTTTGTATGATAGAGAAACCCGTGACCAGGTAGAGGGCTTTGTGGTATTTAGTGCACAAATAAAACATGAACTAATGTAGTGACCCTGGAAACTGAAAAGAAGGAGATCAGTGGAAATAGATTCAGTGGAACTTAATCCCTGTTTTTATAATTATACATAAGAATCATTGTGGTTATTCATGTTTTGTAAAGATAGAACAAATATCTTACACATCAAATATTCACACTTGCAGTTTTTGAAAGACAAGTGAATTTGCAGAGGCTTAAGGATAAATAAAAATGAGTTTCTTTATGATATAATATATTTGAAGAATCATTCAGTTTAATTCTTTAAACATGACAAACATTTATACACATTATATATCTTATATAACTATATATAGTTACAGTTATATAGTATTTCTTATACTAGCTTTTTTTTTTTTTTTTTTTGGTACCAGGGATTGAACTCAGAACCTCGCGTCTGCCACCCAGGTGCTTAAGCCACTGAACTAAACCCGTCCTCTACACTTGCTTTTTAATCTTTTCCTAATGTGAAATCTTTTGTGACTCTTCTTAAATTGTGACTCGTAGGATAGGTGTCGATAGTTTTTTCTACTTTACCTCTATCTTCTGGAAGTAGAATTGATATATATATATATATATATATATATATATATATATATCTTCTTTTAGACATTCTTGAATAAAATCTTGTTTACTTTAGCTCACAATTTCAGTGATCCTATGATGGGCCCTAACCAAGGTCCCCAAGACTGAAAACTCCCACCAGGAGTTTATGGTTTGTTTACCTTATTACAGGATTTCTCCATAAGTTAACTCTGACAAGGGAGCAGAGGAGTTAATCTTATCTAAAAGAGTTTCCAGTGTGCTTTGGTTGCTCATCAAATCTTGGTCAAGTGTCAGATTACTGCTGTATTCTCTTGGGGCAACCATCCATAGAATTTAAGGTAAAAACCACAGCTAGCTGGAAGCAGGGAAGCAAGGACTTTGGTAAGCAGTCTGAAAAACACAAAAATCAAGGGAAATAGGTATGGAGCAATCCTGGGAATGGTGTCTTCACGCTTCAACGATGCATGCACTGGTTAGCGTCCAGAGTGAACAATAGGGCTTTGAGTGTATCATCTCTTCAGAGTCAGCTGCCTGGTCCAGGTAAATTCTCCAGCGGATCTAAGACTGGATTTCTGAAACTCGGAGAAGTACTTAATATGTACCTGGGTTGTATGTGTGTGCAGGAGTGCCTACAGGTATAGCTGGTCTTTTAGCTAAACTTTTATGGAGCTAGTTACAAACTGTTTCTGTCAGGTTGTATTTTATTTTCTCAACTTTTTAGAGCCTGTGACCTGTATGCTGTATGTAGTTTTTATTTAGTTATCTCTGCTGCAATTGCAGGCCTGTTGTCACTGCCAATGGTCAAGGGTAGGCCATATCCTGGGATGATAGGGCCATATCTGGGTTCATAGCAGGACCCTATAAACTGCTGTTGTCTTCCAGTGCAGGTAGGGAATGGGAAGTTGGTGCCAGAGATACAGACACTGAAACCTGAGCTGGCTGTAGGGTTCAAGGTGCCAGTGCAGTGTTTGAGCTTGCAGAACATACACTGGGGCTGGTCTGGTGGCTGAGGTTGATGTTTCAGTCAATCAGGTCCCCAGAGCAGGCTTAGGAGCCCAGGTTTGGCATCATTGGTAGCAGGTTCCCAAACAGCAGCATGAA
Organism: Dasyprocta punctata; assembly: GCA_004363535.1. Classification (NCBI taxonomy): domain Eukaryota; kingdom Metazoa; phylum Chordata; class Mammalia; order Rodentia; family Dasyproctidae; genus Dasyprocta; species Dasyprocta punctata. Next base: position 51,029 of record RJWM01001228.1, read on the forward strand.
GCAGTAGCAGGAGAGCTTTGGCCAAAATAACTGTGTCCAAGGTGACCACAGCATATGTAGCCCGTCAGACTCCATTTCTAACAGAGCTACTTCCATCTATAAGCAGGGTGTACTCAGCACCTGTCAGGGGGTTCATTTTTAGGTCCAGTACAGCATGTGGCACCTGAACAGGTAGGTCTTGGCCTAAGGTGAATTTCTCAGCTTTCTTGACCAGAAACAACAACTGATTGCTAGCCAGTGCCTGTCCAGTGTTAAATAAATCTGCCTCCAAATGCTGGGTGTCATTTCTGTGTTTCTGCTTGCCATGTTATCTAATGCATTAGCCAAGAAGATTGACCATGCTTGCTTCTTTGGTCACCTGTCATGGCCCTCACTGACAAAATCAGAACCTCTTCAGTTCCCAGTGGAAAGGCATGCCTTCAAGATTTCTCAAGTCCTCTCAGAGGTCTGGAGGAGGATTCCTGGCTCCCTGTTTGAGCAGCTCACATAGGACCCCAAAGTGAGGAGGATGCAGTCTGTCTGTCTGCTTGCCTGTTCCTCAAAATGTCAGACCTGAAGGCTCAGAGAGGGAGGTTTTTATGGGGTTGGTTGCAAAGCGGGAGTACAGAGGCAGAGTCCTTGACTATCTTTGCTTTTTATAATATGCATCAAAATGACCAGCTATGTATCACAATGGCCAGACATTTTTAGGAGACAGAAGTAACAGGATCTTGTAACAGGAACTGTTACCTTGGTAACTAACAGTCTGGCTGGGAGGCATTTTCTGCTACAGAGGCTATTAGAAATTCTCCTGAACTTTTTTTTTTACTCATGAAGTATTTCAAACATACAGAAAATAACAGACATTTTTGTGCTCAACTCAAGGTTAATAAACAGAGCAATACTTTCTTTAGGTCTAAGCGTCTATAGTATGGCCCATAACCCAACTGCGTGAGTGTCATGTGAGAGATCATTTGAACTGCATGATCTTGATACCACTGCCCCTTAAACCCAGTCTCCTTGAATTATCTGTATTTTAACAAACCTTTGCTGCAAATTTTTTTTTTTTTTTTTTTTTTTTTTTTGCGGTACCGGGGATCAAACTCATAACCTCCCACCTGCCAGGCAGGAACTTAAGCCACTGAGCCAAACTCCCAGCCCTTGCAAATCTTTTTTAACAAAAAAGACAATGTACAGTTAAACCTTCCTCTCTTTCACCCTATTCTATCTCCCTCCCTCTCTCTGTCCTTTTAGGGACACCTATTCTAAAATTAATGTATATCCTTCCTGATATATATTTTTTATTATATATAGGTATTTATTCCTAAATATACACACAATTTTAAAACTTTGTATAAATACAAGATTATTTTTCACAGCTATTTTCACTTGTCATAGTTACTTTTTTCATTGCTGGACAAAAATACCTGACACTCATAAATTAAGGGAGGAAAGTTTTATTTAGTTCACAGTTGTAGTTGGCTTGCTCCAAGGTAGGGTGGCATGGCAGAGGGGCATTGCAGGGGGGAAATGGCCCACAGCGGACATGCAGGAAATAGTTTAAGTATCAAGCATAAGCAGCAAATCTGCCTTCTGTCCCTTTATATTCCATGGAGGCTACAAGCATATTGATTGATACCACCCACAACCAGGATGGGGCTTCCATTATTCACATCCTTAATCCCACTATCACATGCCCTAGATCCAGCCAGCTCTAAAAAGCCCCTCTTTCGAGCGAATGAAGCTTTGAGGGGATATCTGTATACAAGCCATAACATCACTGTACAGTGTTTTTGAGTTATATTAGTGTTTTGATATCTTAATAAAAAATTCTCACTTTAATGTTACCAAGCTTTTCTCTTGAATTTTCTTTTCTTTTTTTTTTTTTTTTTGTACCAGGGATCAAACTCATGACCTTGCGCTTGCCAGGCAGTTGCTTATGCTGCTGAGCTAAATTCTCGGCCCTTGAATTTTCTTTTAATGGTTTTCCTACTTTGGTTTTCACATTTTTTCAGAGACTGTAGACAGTGGATATAATTTTATTCAGGCTTTTACAGTAGGAATGATGTTTACTAATGTGAAGCATATCAAGTGAAAGGGAGGACCTGGAGGTTTTCAAAGGTACATAAATATTCATTGAGCTAAAGTTATAGTATGTCATATTTAGGAATATGTAAAATCATAGTGGGCTTTTGCTGTCAGTCAGTTCTGGAAACACAAAAGTATAAAAGCATTTTTCAGCTAACACTGCCCACAAACATATCTTGACAAAATTTGTGACTGTTTATTTCCTTGGGATAAATTCAGAGATGTGAAATTTTTAAATCTAAGAATGTGCCATATTAAAAAGGTGTTTTGCATATTTCCACATTTATTCCCCAAAAAAGATGATAGTAACTCTCACATCAGCAATAGCTGTCCTTGGAGATTTTCCCGCACCTTTGCCAACACTAACCATCTCTGTGTTTTGGCAAGTAAACTATTACTTTAATATGCAGCTCTTTGATTACTACTAAATGTGAAAATATTGTCATTCTATGTCTCATAGGAATGTCCCATTTTGTTTTTACCATTTTTTCTAAGTGTTAGTATTTTTCTTATTTGTAAGAATTCATAATAAGACAGAATAAAACTTGGTCTTTTATATTGAAAATTGTTATCAGTATATTATGTATATTTAAATTGATGTGGTATATTTTATCCTATAGTTGTTTTTAATTTTCATGTGATCAGTTATATTAGAGCACTCTTTTATGGATTTTGCTCTCAACATCCTTCTTAAAGAGAATAATCTCAATTCAAAATGATAAAAATATATATTTATGTTTCTTACATTTTTTCATTTCACTTTAAAATTCATGTGGAAATTAATTTGGTATGAAAAGTAATGTGAATATTTACCTTTTTAAAAAAATGTTATCCAGTTGTCTCTTGAACTAAATGAGTAAGTCACAATTACTTAAAATTCTACCTTTACCTTATGCTAATTTATTACATACACTGAAGTATTCATAATAATCTAGCATAAAATAAAGCTGTATGTTTCTAAGTTACTTAACCTCCACATTTTTCTTTCATCATCTGTAAAATGGAGATAAGTTCATAAATTCATTGGATATACTAAAAATATATCATTTAAATGTAAATGTGAGTAAAACAAATAAATCAAATGTCATATTGTATGGTTATATTGTATGACCATTAAATGAGACTTTCCTGTTACATATTTTTATTAGCCTTCAGAGAGTCTATTTTGTGGTCAGCACCATTCTTTTTATAGTTATTGGTATCTAAGAAATTTTAATATCTGGTAGGAAAAACTTTCTGTCTTTATGTTTCTGTGAAGCCTGGAAGATTATATTCATTTGTTAAAATTTCATGTGTCTTCATTTAGTATTCTCAAGATATGTGTATGTCTGAGCCTCTAAATATTCTTCTTAATTATTCTGTCTGTTGTTTCTCCTGAGAATTGCAGCTACATATATTCTTTTCTTTAGCTTTTTGCTTGTATTTTGGTATTTGGGTTTTTTTTTTTCTTCCACCATTAGATTTTTTTAAACTTACAAAATATTCATAAGTTTTTAGAGGTTTAATATGAGAGTTAAGAAGTTTGGTATAGTTACAAATGAAGAATTCAGAAAATCATCAGCAACTTCTTGGTAATTCCTGCTTTTCTAATAGAAAAGTCCTTTAAAAATTTTTAAATGCATAATATGAAATAGTTTGTTAGTTAAATAATTAGAAATTTTTCATAAAGCTTCTCTTTCTTTCATTTTATTCTTAAAACTTTGGATTCATTATGTCAAGTTGTGTGTACTATCAGTGTTACAAGTATTGCATAAGTGCTGTTAAACGTATATTGCATAAATGCCATCTATACTCTATATTATCCTTTTTTGTTTTGACCATGTCTAGAATAAAACTTAGACTTCAGTGTGTAAATTGACTCTTTTTTTCATTATTTAAATATTTCATTCGAATTTTATCAGTAGAGTCGAAATAAGAAATATTATTTTATTGGGCAGTTTGCAAGCATATAGTTTCCTGCCCTTTCATTGACAGTAATCTGTTAAGGAGATAATGTGATAAGGAAAAAAAATTTACTAGCAATTTGGAGCCAAGGAAGAAAGGAAATAGGTAGTGTGGATTAGAATTGATATTAGAGAGTATTTTAAAATAGCATTTCTGAGTATGGTAGGAAGAATCAGAATTGTAAGCTATAGAGAAATCATAGAAGATCAAAGAGTAAAATTAGGACAAGACAGTCAACATACCACATGTAACTTCATACTTTTTTGAACAATTTTTTGAAAGATATAAAGACTAAAAATACTGAATATGCTATTAGGTTTAATTTTAATTATTAGAGATTATAGTAATAAAATTCATCTAAAATAATACAAAGAATTTGAAGAAACAGCATAATTTCACATTTAATTTACATCAAACATATTTAGAAATTAAGTTCCTAACCATGATTCTTAGATACATGAATTATTTTTAAAATATGGAATACTAATTTACATTCATACTGATGATTCTTAAAGCAAGGCAAGATCACAAGATTATATTTTTTATTAAGTTTTTATAATAAGTAAGTTTGACAAATAAATGCTTAAATTCAGTGGTCATTGTGTATATTACTATGTTTCAGTTCTTGGAAAATCAATAATTAACATTATCACCAGTATCAGAGATGGTGGATATTTGAATACTACTCAGTACATGTAAACATTAAGTGAATTCAAAGCATTAGAGCATTCTGTATTGGAAATGGAAATGATACATTGTCTGTAAAGATGTACTTTACGTGATAAGGTTGAAAGACCAATTGTGCATATGATTTGTAGAAAGTAAAGTTAGAATTTTTATAGTTATTCCTTATATGTAAAATTTAGAATTTGCAAGTGTCAAGTGGGAATGATGGTTTAGGAGAGTATTCAGAATTTGCTTATGAAAATGATCTATGTACACTTTTTAGTAACACTTTTATAGGTTTAAATAAATTTACATAGTTGATTAATGGTTAGTATCTACATCAGGAAATATAATGAACCAATCATTAATGTGATACTTTACATTTATATAGTTCTTGTTGCCTTACAAATCGTCTTGCAAGTTACACATTTTTGTAAATGTCACAGAGATAAGTTAATGTTCCATTTTGCAAATGAAACACAAAGTATTGAAGTAATACAAAGTTAGTCCCTTGTAAAATCTCTTTGCTCTTGGTTTAGTTTTCCACCCTATACAGTAATTTGCAGAATTATGGGTCCAATAATACTTTGTTTTGAAGATAATGATTTGTCTTTGTTTTTGTATGGTGAAACTGTGTTTTGAATCTACAGTTTCACGTAAGCTAAGTACATACCTACTGCTGATCTACTCCCCTACTCCCTGGTTATTTTAGTCATCTCTGGATATATTAAAGTTGTTAGCATAGCACAAGAAAACATTACCCTATATGTGTACATTAATGTAAAATGAGAGAATAATTTTCTATTGAATCATCACTGTGCTGTGGATGGACAGTATGACCTGTTTTTTTAAAATAACTTTTAGGAAAAGATATTTGAAAAGAGCAATAATTTTCTAAATCTTTGTGCATTTGTTTAGTATTAGGGGACATCAGTGCTCAATCCTCACATTTATAGAGCCTATTTTGAGAAAAAGTGTGGCAAATAGAAGATCATTTTGTTTACTACAAAAAATACTGGATACAGAGTAAAACAACCTATGTTCGAGCTGTGGCTGTGACTTTAGGAAAGTGATTTAAACTAACCTTAGTTTCGTACTTCAACGATGGGATGAAGAATGCCAGTTATTATCTGACAGGATTTTTGAAGTGAAATAAGACAGTATATGTCAAATCATTATATAGTTTTTATTTGTTACTACTATAAATATATGTATATATATTCATATTCATATATCTCTGCCACTTTTCTATCCAAAGGAGAGAAGGATAAGATTAAATAGGCCTCTGATTCTGAAAGTGTGTCTCAATAAGTAAGATTGACAAATAAATGCTTAAATTCAGTGGTCATATGTTTACATTTTCACCTAAAAGAAAACTTAAGTTTTTAACAAGACTAAGACACATTGTATAATACAAGTTATTTCATAATTTATTTTTCCAAAAATCTGAATTCTTAAGTCTTTTGAAACCAGTAACAACTGTCATTCTGCTGGTACATAATAGAAACCTCCAATGTAAAAAAACACGTTATCTGATAAGTGCAATAAAGCAAAGTTCACTAAAATAAGAAATGTCTGTAGTTTCAGGATTCTTGGAAGTCCTGTGATATCAGTTTTAATTTTTCTTCTTTCATTTCTGATTTTATTTACTTGAGTCACTTGAGTCATCTGGTTTTGAGGGTTTTTTTGTTTGTTTGTTTTTTGATTAGTGTGGGTAAAGGTTTGTCAATTTTCTTAGAAAAAAGCCCAGTTTTATTTATCTCTTTAGTTGTCTTTTTAGTCTTTATGTCATTTTTTCTACTCTAATCTTTATGATTTCCTTCCATTTTATTTCATCATAGAGTCCTAAGCATTTATTTATTGTAGTTTTTGTTTTGGGTTCATACAATCACAAAAGTCTTGAATTATAAATAGATGGCCCATTGTCCTTTCCTTAGAATGAATCTGGTTATGTCAGTCTGAATATAAACCAAAAGCTTTATGCATAACTATACTTTCCTAACCAATTGCACTATCATAAGAATTTGGAATGTGTACACTGATAGCAAAAAGATTATTCCAAGGTTTATATTCTCTCTCCTTTTAACCCTCTCTCTAGGTTAAACTTGTATATATTTTTGCAAGGAAGTTCCCTGCCTATTCTTACTTTGTGGATTTGCATATTCATACAAAGAATTACTACAATCTTTGGAAACTAAAGAATATATATGAAGAACTCTGCTCTAGCTAAAGAAATACTGCCATAGTAGAAGGTGCAGAGAAAGGAGACTATTATGTCCTCAGAATTTACCAGATGGTCAATCACATCTTGACTTCAAGGATTCCTAACAATACTTCAGTATATTTGAAGTTATTTTATACAACAAAAAAGCTGAGCTTTGTGACTGTCATGTCACTTTATTAAAATGTATTTGAACATATGGTTATAATTATGTATCTGTTACCAATTTTGGCAGAAATAATGTCAGTTTGGAGATTGAAGTAGGAGGTACATGCATTGAGATTACTGAATTTTAAGAGATGTTTAATTTATTAACCTCTTTCCTTCCTGAAACTACTCAAGGTGCAGTTTTAATTTGTTATGTGATTATTGGATTGTACTTACATGTAAGTGCTATATGTTATAAAAACTATGCTGGCAAGAGTGAGGTTGTGAGTTCGATCCCCAGTACCAAAAAAAAAATAAAGCCAAAAAAAAAACCTATGCCAATATCTTTTGATTCTGACTACATTTATGTTTGATACAGAAATTTGTCCAAATTTATAGTTTGATCTAGAAATTTTGGGTTATTGGAAATGTCTATTTTATAATTAATTTTTGAAATTTGGTTTTTAAAAAGGCATTAAACTGCTATTTTTACTGTTTTTAATGAACTGACAGTTCATGTTATGTTTTGGTTGCCATTTGTTTTTTAACCCTTTAGCCCATGTTTGTCTTTATTTTTCTGAATTATTTGAATTGATTCATTCTTTAGCAAATACTGCTTTTAAAAAATCTGTTTTCTAACAAAGTTTCCATTTGTTTCTTTCTACTCCTAATTTTTCTTCTATAGTTACTTCAACTATTTCTTTTAATAATATCAATTGGTTGGTCTAGATTTTTATATGAGCATCTTAAGAATACAAAGTACGTATGTAGTTACCAGAATATATATGCATATCCAGTTGTAGCAATAACTCAAAATTTTAAATTGTTTGGAAAAAGCTAAAAGTCCTTAAAAATATGCACTATACCTTCTGTAAGTTGGTACATCAGACATGTACATAATTTTAAATAACTTTTTTCTTAATCAACATTCTAAAATACTGTTTTAATAAAATACAATAAAGATTATGGTACTTTAGATAAATGTTTACATATAGTAATAAAATTTATAAAGGCTAAGGGATTTTTAAAGTATATAGCTCATGAATTTTTATGTCATATGATCTTGTATTATATACACATATATGCATATATACACACTGTGTGTATTTGATTAAGAATCAGAGAATCATGTAAATCTATGCTAGGTTTCTGAGGTAACATCATTTTAGCACATTGCAGACAACTAAGCTTTTGTGTATTTCATAATCAAATTAATATTTTTATTTTTCTTTTATATAAAAATGACTTTGATGTTTTTCAAAACTTAAGGAGCAGAGGCTGGAGGAATAGCGTGGTGGTACAGTCTACATGCCTTGGTATCCACAAGACCCTGCATTTAATTTCCAGCACCCCCAATCCACCCCTAAAAAAAAAAGTAAAGCAACAAACAAGTAGAATTTCTATTAGTCATAGTTGGTTTCCAGAAGGACCAGAAAAACTATTGTAACATAATGACCTGATTGAGGCCATTACTGCCAAAGTGCATTTTTAAAGAATTTAAAATCATCTGTACCTAAGCTAAAGTAGGAAAGAAGCTACTGGAAGACCTGAGTGCTTGAATCTTGAATAAGCAAAGTGTATATAAATTACATGTTTCCTCATATATTTGGCCAAAGTATAGACACAGTCTCAAGGACTGTTTAAATGTGTATGTTAATGAATCTCTTTTTCTAAAACCAATTTAACAAATGTAATTTAGAAAAAAAATGACTGGAACTCTTTGGACTCCTTTGATATTTCCCTTAAATTCCTCTTAATTTTTATACAGTAGAAGTAAATGTAATTGTCAAATTAAAGCATTTTGTAATATTCTATCAATTCTTTAATATTTTCATACATATTGATTTTGTAATTATCTTACAATTGTGCTAAATTTGTTGTAGAGCAGTTGCAAAAGAAACTGTTCGAATGTGTGACTACTTTTATAGAAGACATCTAGGGAAATTATAATTAGTTCAAGATGTGAATTGTTTAAAAAACTTGAGTTCATGGAGAAAGAAGCATATCTTCTCCTTAATGACTAGAATAATCCAAATTAATATAAAAACCTTTATGTTATTGGTAGCTGTAGCTCGGAGTATAATTTTGGAGTATCCAACAGGAAATGAGAAGTAACTTTTATGTAAAATGCCAAATTGGCACTTTACACCTGTTAGTGTGTATCCTTTAGAACAGCTGTGTCTTTTATTATCAGTAAACAGATGCAGAAAGTAATGGAATGTTTTAAAGCAATATGTTAATCCTGTCTTCCACTACTGAACTGTCTCACAATATAGTGATTAAATATTGACTGTGCAGCTGTTACTTACAATTATAGAATTTCTTAATTTCTCCTTCCCCCACCCAAATGTTTTAATATAAGACCTAATGTCTAATCTTTGTGTATTTCATAATGAACTTTTTCACAAGTTAATTTTTAAAGATAAGATATTTGAATATTAGGGGGATAAATTTTTGTGCATGAAATTCTGATTAACTTTTTTCCTGAGTTGACTAGTGTTCTTGATTGGGTGAACAATTTTTAAAATCTATTTGTTTATTTTTCATGACTTGTGAATGAATGTAAATGTGATTATTAAATATCACAACTTTAAGTTTATGCTTGAAGACTGCCATTAATGTGCTAAATAGGAAGTTATGACTCTTTCATCAGGTATTTATGTGCCAGAGTGCGTAACACTTTCTTAGGTCGATGACCATATTTGGGCAAACTATCATACTAATCATTTAAATTATTTAAATTAAATTATAATAGCCTTATGCTTTGATTTTTATTATTATTCGAATTTTAAATGATTTTCATTTACTTTTATTAGTGCATGTTTACATTCTTTGTATGAAGTTGGTGGATGCACATGACACATCTTCGTTCCTTTTTGCATTCCCTTTCCCTCCCTTTCCCCCTCCTTCATGCAGAAGCTCTTACTTGATATGATTCCATTTACTGATTCTCAGTACTATTTCCCATGCAGCTTGGGTTCTGTTTAGAAAGTCCTTGCCTTTGTCTATGACTTCAAGAGTTTTACCTCTTTTATCTTACAGTGTGTTTGTGTTAAGTATTTCTGTTTTAAAATTTAGTTCTTTGATTTATTTCAATTTTAGTTTAGTACACAGTGAGGGATGGGGGTCTAGATTCAATCTTCTGCATGTGGATAGCCAGTTTCCCTAACACTATTTATTCAAGATGCTCCAGTGTGTTTTTGGACCCTTTGTTAAAGATCAAATAGTTGAATGTGCTTAGGATTGTTTCTGCATCCTCTATTCTATTTTTCATGTCTGTTTTTGTGCCAGTACCATGCTGGCTTTTTTTTTTCCATGCTATTTTTGTCACTGCAACTTTGTAATGTAACTTTAATTCTAAGATTGTGATGCCTCCCATGATTTTTATTTACATTGTCAGGGAAGATATTTAATATGTTGTTTTAATATCATGTTTATACATAAGCTTGAGGAGCAATTGTATTGACCACAATTTTAATATCTAACAATTGTTGTGCCCTGACTCTATAAAAGTTCTGTACAGAGTACTTTATTTATATTATTATTGCCCCATTCTTTGGGTGAGAAAATTAAAATTTAGAGACATAAAGTAGATTCACCAACATCTTACATCTAGGAATTAGTGGAACCTGGATTTAAACCCTGGCATTTTCACTCTTTTGCTTAGCTCTAGGAATTAGTACCTTACTGACTTAGTATCTCAATGACTGTGAAAGCCACTCTTCAGCACCCTGAGGAGTGACCCATGACACAGATATCTTAATGCAGTAATGGTTTTCACACACCCCTCTATGACTTTGTTCTAATTTTTTTACTTCTGGAGACAGCTCCAGCAATCATTCTGGTCCTCTCCCTCAAAATAACCCCACTTTGCTTCAAGGGATTTTATTTTATTTTATTTTATTTATTTATTTTTTTTTCGGCACTGGGGATTGAACTCACAACCTTGCGCTTGCCAGGGCGGGCGCTTAAGCTGCTGAGCCAAACTCCCCAGTCCTGGTTTTTTGAGGCAGGGTCGCACTATGTAGCTCAGGCCGGCCTTGCGCTCGCGTTGTAGCCCAAACCGGCCTCGAACTCACAACGCTCCACCTACCTCAGCCTCCCGAGTGCTGGGATTAAAGGCGTGTGCCACCACGCCCGGCCTTCAAGGGATTTTAAAGAGCAGCATTTTGTGGTTTCTATTTATACTATATTATTTTATTTATGCCTTCACACAGGAATATCAGTTATATTTTTATTGTACTTTTATTAAAATATTTTATTAAATTAATGATTTGTATAGATAATATAACTACTTCTATTCTTATTTTGTCATTTATCGTAGCACCTATATATACAAAAGAAAGGAAACTTGGAAATGTTCAGTAAATTGACCCAGATCACAGATATCAAATGATATTTGTGTGCATTTACTTCCTCCATCTCCCCAAAGTAAAAGTGTCTAGCTAATCATTTTCATAGAGAGATTAAGATTTCAGCCTCCAACAGATGGTTATTTCACCATAGTTTCCCTTGACACTGAAGAGAATGTTTATAAGATTAACTAGGATCAGCAATGTCATGAGGTATCGCTAGAGGAAATTTAATATACAAGTCCATTATAAGGTAGTACTTAAGAGGCAAAATGTTCTTGCATGCAAGCTGTCTGAAATATAAGAATAGAATATATTGGCATGCAGTAACAAGAAATTCCATTTTACATCATCGGATTTTAAAATAAAAAATTTACATATTGTGCTAAATTCAGTCAGCAGTCTTACAGTTATTTAGTATTACTGTTCTATTCAAATTATTTTTCGATGTCCATCAAAGCCTGACATATAGAATAGAAAGTAAGCAGTAAAATTATCATTTTGTACTGTGTAGTACTGAACCTATCCAGGCAGAAATAATAATTTGGCTTTTGATACTGTTTTCCACTTTGAAGCCTTTTTAAAAGTGAAACTTTTTGAGAGGATTGTAGATTTCCATGTAACTGTAAGTCACACAGCAAGAACCCAGGTGCCCTTTGCCCAGTTTTCTCAATAATGTGTTACAAAACACATTATTACAATGTTACAGGCAGGATATTAATAATACAGTCAAGATGCAGGACATTTCCATCAGCACAAGAATCCTTCATGTATTATAGTTATGTATTCTCATGGTATTTCTATGACTTTGTCATTTCAAGAATGCTATATAAAGGAAATTGTACAGTATATAACCTTTTGGGATGGTGTCCTTTTTTTGTTCAGTGTAATTATTTGCATTTTTAAATGTGTCAATAGTTCATTCTTTTTTATTCCTGAGTAATAGCCTGGTGTGGATGTACCATAGTATGTATATTAAATTTACTCTATTGATACCGCATGACATGGTAACTGTCATAGTTTGTGTATCACACACTTTGATGTTCACACATGACAAAATTACCTAACAGAGCATATAACTCCCTCATTAAACAATACAGTACTGTATGTTGATTAGATTCTGTTGGTTTATTGTATTGTTTAAATTCTTTATATCCTTTATCATTTTCTAATTTTTTCTATTAATGAGAGAGGTAGTTTGAAGTTTTTGGCTATAATTTTGAGTTCTTATTCTCCTTCAGTTCTACAAATGAAAGGAATGTTTGTCACAGACATAGTGTAACTCTGTTTTATAGACATTTTAGATTGCTATGTTGTCTTGATGGACTGATCTTAGTCCTGGTATGTCACTATGTATCTGATAATTTCTTTACTCTGAAATTTCTGTGATGTAAACACAGCCATGCTTGCTGTCTTTTCCTTGTCTTTTTATTTTCTACTGCCTGTTTCATTTTATTTAAAGTTGAGTTTCTTATAAGCAGCATACAGTTGGATCATAGGGTTGTTGTGTTTTTTTTACTTTTTGTAACATAATAATTGTACATATTTATAGGGTACAATTTTATGTTTTTAATACAAGTATACATTATGTAATGATCAAATTAGGGGAAATAACATGCCCATTTCTTCAAACATTTATCATTTCTTTGTGGTGGGAATATTCAACATCCTCCCTTCCAGGTGTTTTGAGATATATAATGCCTTATTATTAATTACAGTCACCCTACTGTGCAATAAAACGTCATGACTTACTATTCCTTTCTGTTCATAACTTTGTACTTATTAATCAATCTCTGCTCACTGTCTCCTTCTATATTGTTAAACATTATCGAGAGATTAAGGCCTAAAAAGCATTCATCAGATTTAGTGAGAAGCACATTTGTAGTTTGAGAGTAGTTTCATGAAGCATTGATGGAAATATTAAGAATATATGTATTAAGAGAAATAGGATTTGAACTTAATCAAGATATTTTCCTCTTCCTTATTTTCCAAGTTGTATATGAAGCCTTTATTTATTTATTTATTTTGTCTTTTTTGAGACAGGGTCTCACTATGCATTTCAGGGTGGCTTTGAGCTCACTTTGTAGCCCAGGCTGGTCTTGAACTTGAAATAATCTTTTTCTTTTTTAGTACCAGGAATCGAACTCAAGGCCTTGCACTTGCTAGGCAGGCACTGTGCTGTTGAGCTATATCCCCAACCCTGTGAAGCTTTTAAGTGTAAAAGTTTTTATTGACATTGAATTGATAACATACGGGTAGGATACATATGCATTTTTAAAAATTATTTTCCTTAGGACGAACCCACTGAGTCTCACTCTTTCCAGTGCTTCCCACTTTGTTCTGTGAGAATTATGGTATATGTACCATTGCTTTAGACAGAAAGATTGTGAGATGCTAAAATGTTTTTTATCCTTCCATTAATGACCTTAACTTTTCAAAACCTTTGCTGCTTTTTATTATTTGATACTCGGGCCAAAATCTGAGTTTTATCCTTTTTCCTTTTCTGCTAACTCAGAAAGTTTAGAAGAATTTGACATAGTTTAGGTCAGAGAGTATTTTGTTTATAGAGTGATAAAGTAGTTTTTTATGAACCACAAGTTAATAGTTGACCTTCACATTTCAAAAAGCAAGTAAATAATATAGTGATTAATAGGAAATTTATTAGTATTTCTATATTTACAAATTTCAGTGAGAATCATTTTCTCCCTCTCTCCTTTTCTCCTTCATTAATATTTCTATATTTACAAATTTTAGTGGGAATCAGTTTTCTCTCTCCCTCTTCCCCTCTCTCCCTCTTCCCCACTGCTCTCTCTTTTTCAATGCTGGGAATTGATCCTTGGGCCTTCTCTATGGTAAACAAACAGTCACTGAGCTAAAATTCCAGCCTTGTTTTCTGTTTTTAACTCTTAATTTGAAATAACAATACACTTGCAAAAAAAGTAACAAAAATAGTACAGAGAATTCTGTGAAGACTTTAGCTACATTCACCAAATGTTTGCATTTACCACACTTCCTATATCTTTTTATCTTTTTTCTGAAACATTTTAAAGTTTATACATTACATACATAGTGACTCTTAATCTCTAAAAACTTTAATATGCATCTCCAAAATATCAGGGCATTCTGCGATACAATCTAAATACAATGATCAAAATAGTATTACACTGCTGTAATACCATTACTATCTTTATACACTTGTGCTGTCCATTAAGATAGGCGTTAGCCACATGTGCTTATTTAAATTAGCTAAAATAATGTAGAAATTCCTCAGACATATTAATCATATTTCAAGCACTCAGCAATCTAGTTGCTACCCTCTCCATTGTCTGGTAACCATAGTTTTTACGACTTCTGAGGTCCCCTTTTTAAAATTCTCTATTTCAGTGAGGTCATGCAGTATTTGCCTTTATGTGGCTGGCTTATTTTACTTAACATAATGTCTTCTAGGTTCATATATGTCACAAATGACAAGATCCTACCTTTTCTAAATGGCTGAATGATATTCTCGTAAGTACACCACATTTTCTTTATCCATTTATCTTTTAGTTACCCCCTAGGTTGATTAGAATCTTGTATATTTTGAGTAGTGCTAAAATAAACCTTGGAGTACAGATATTTCTTCAGCATACTGATTTCATTTCCTTTGAATATATACCCAGCAGTATTTTTAAATTTTCTGAGAAACCTCCATAGTGTTGTATATAAATACTGTGCTGATTTACATTCATACCAACAGTGTGTAAGAGTTCCCTTTTCTTCACATCCTTCCAGCACGTATCTTTTGTCTTTTTCATAGTAGCCATTCTAATTGGAATGAGCTGATATCATTGTAGCTTTTACTTGTTTTTTCTTGATCAAAAGTGATCTTGGACATTTTTCATATATATATATTGGGCATTTGTATGTCTTCTTTTGAGAGATATGTATTTGAGTTTTTTACTCATTTTTAAGTCAGGTTATTTTAGTTTTTTCCTTTTGAGTTTTTAGTTCCGTATGTATCTTGTATATTAACTCTTAGTGAGATGTATACTTTGAACATATTCTCTCCAATTCTCTTGGTTGTCTTGTTTCCTATAAATTTTTAGTTTGATATAATTCAATCTATTTTTTATCCTATTACCTGTCTTTTTGTGATCCTGTCTGAAAAATCCTTGCCCAGTAGAATGTACCAAAACATTTGCTCTATGTTTTCTCTAGTAGTTTTATAATTTGGGGTCTGACATTTAAATCTTCAATGCACTTTGAAATGATTTTGTATACAGAGAACTACAAGGGTCAGCTTTCATTCTGCATAGTACTATTCAGTTTTCCTAGCACCATTTATTGGAGACTTCCTTTTTCCCAGTGTATAGTCTTGGCACTTCAGTAAAAAACCATTTGTGTAACTATAGAAAATGGTGTAGAATTTTCCTCGAAAAACTAAAAACAGAACTACCATATGATCCAACTGTTCCACTCCTTGGTGCATGCCCATGAGAATAAAATCAGCATGCCCTATAAATACATAACATACCCACATTTATTGTGGCAGTAGTCACAAGAGTCAAGTTACTGAGTTATCCTGAGTACTCACCAGTGGGTACTGGATAAAGAAAATGTGGCACATATATACTATGGAGTACTTATTATTCAGCCTTAAAGAATAAAATGTTAGTTTTCAAGAAAAATAATTGAAGCTGGAAATTATATTAAGTGAAATAAGCCAGACTCAGATACTGCATTTTGTGTGTCATATATGGAATCTTGGAGGGAAAAAAAAATGACATGAAAGTAGAAGGCTGAGTTAGGGAAAAGGATCAGGAGGAGGGGAAAAAGGAGAGGATAGTGAAGCATGAATATGCTCAAAATATGACATATACATGTATGAATATGCCACAATGCAACTTGTTCTTCTGTATGATTAATATTCACTCATAACACAACCAAAGAACTAGAATACTTAATGCTTACATATTTGTTTTCAATATGAAACAAAAAAAGGACGAATTGCTTTTTAAAACACTGCTGTATTGCATTGTTATGAGCAGGACTCCTCCCAGTAGTAAAAATTTTGCAAAATGCTCACATTATCATAGACCACCCTAACAAGACTTAAAAGATGTCATTGGATAGAAAATAAATTATCAAAATGTTCCTTTAAAAGAAAAAAAGGAGTTAGCTAAAGATATGTGCCTTTTTTTCTGGATTTGCTTTTTAAAAACCTTCTCTTCTAATCTCTATCCCTTAATTGGTATATAGTAAGACAATTTACATTTATGAGTATATTGGCCTTCAGTCTGCCATTTTGATATTTTCCTGTTTCTGCTGGTTTCATTTCTGTTTTAGTACCTTCTTTCCCTGTGTCATTTGAACATTTTGCAAAATTCTGTTTTTATTTGTCTTTGTGTTGTTCCTTTTCCTTCTGTCTTTCATGGTTTCTGGTTTGAAAACCCACCAACATGTATTAATTTGTTTTTTGTTTTGTTTTATTTATTTATTTATTTATAATACCGGGGATTGGACCCAGGGCCTTTTTACTAAGCTACATCTCCAATTCTCTCACTGTTTTATTTTGAGACAGAGTTCCACTTAGTCACTGTATCAGTCAGTCCTTACTGGAGTCCTTACTAGAGATTTAATGCAAGATATACAAATACATAAATTTAGAAAATTGGCTTACAACAGCTACCCACAAATCAGACATGAGAAGGGTGCAGAATGTCTGTCTGTGGGTTGGAGATCGAGAGAATCAAATCACAGGCCTGCAGCTCACTGTAGTGTCCTGTGTGAATCTGTATCAGGAAGCTGAAGGGTCTACAATGAAAAGCTGAAAATGACATCCAAGGTGAAGGCAAAGATGGAGTTCCTCGGAAGAAACAGAAGTGGTCCTTTCTTGTTCATTTCTCCTTTATACCATTTAGGTAGCAATCTGCCTTGTGGTTGATCTTCTGTCTTCAGTAAATCCTCTCAGCCGTGCTCAGAGCTATGCTGATCCAGTTTAGTTGGATGTTGCTTTCTTAACTTGACACAGTCAGTTAACTATCAATGTCACTAAATTGCCCAGGCTACACTTAACTTGCAGTCCTTCTGCCTCAGCCTCCCAGAGTGGGAGGGTTACAAGTATGCACCACTACAATTGGTTCAATTCACTGTCACTTAAACTGTTTTTCAGATGCTTTCAAGATTATTCTTTGCTGTTGGTTTTCAGAAGTTTGACTATGATTTGTCTTGATATGGATTTCTTTGGATTTACCCTGTTTGGGATAAGCTTAAATCTACGTCTGTAAGTTTATGTCGTTCACCAAATATGTGGAGTTTTTATCTACTGCCCAGACACAGAATTACCTTATTCATCCCCTTCTCTCATGCAGGTTCCACTCCTTGGAAAACTCCCTTTTCAATTGTCATCCAAAGTTTTGCTGTCTCGGAGTTTCTTGCTCATGGCCACATCTAAAGTACACATTGAAGAATATCCCCTTGTGAGATGCGGATATTTGGGCGACTACTTTCTACTAGTGCATTTTTGGGTGCTCACACTTTAAGTGGCCAAAGAGACACTTTTATACATTAGGCATGTGGCTTCTGTTTTTTTAAAAAAATTAAACCTCAGGCCTTCAATTTAGCTGATTCCAGTCAGCCTTATGCACAAGCAGCCATGTGAAAATCTTTCTTAGTTTATACTCAGGAAGTCTGATCTGCTTCTGCATTGCTCATTCTCTCCTTCAACTTACCTGAGAGCATTTAAAGCAATAGTGTTGCTGCTGTTTTAGCTAACATGTAGGAAACTTTGGTGAGGGGTGGGGGAAATGCCCACATTTACAAAAGAAGAAACACCCTAATCAATAACATATCTTTATACCTTTACAAACTAGAAGAGCAAGATAAACTCAATGTTAGTAGAAGAAAGGAAATAATAAAGATTAGATAAACTAGGCATGGTGGTGCAAGCCTGTAATCCCACCTCCTGGGAGGCTGAGGCAGGAGGATCATTGTGAGTTTGAGACCAGCCTGGGCTACAAAGTGAGCTCAAGACCAGCCTGAACTGCATAGTGAGACCCTGTCTCTAAGTAAATAAATAAATAAATGAAATAGAGAATAGAAAAACAGTATAATCAGAAAAAGCAAAAATTAGTTCTTTGGAATTAAAACAAAATTGACAATTCTGTAACTGGCCTGACTGAGAAGAAACCTCATATTACTAAAAGCAGAAAAAAATCAGAAACAAGGGGACATTACTACCAATCTTACATGAAAAAGAATTCTAGGACAGTACCTGAAACACTGTACACTAACAATTCAGTTAACAACATAAAGGAAGTAATCAAATTCCTGGAAACACAAACTACCAAAGCCTCTGAAGAAATAACCAATCTGAAAACACCCAAAACAAGTAAGGAAATTAATTCAATAATCAAAAACTTTCCACCAAAGAAAAGTACATAACTGCTATAGTTTGCATATTAAATTTTCTCCAAACACCTTGGTCTGTAGTCTTTGTTCCCAACACGGTGCTGTTGGGAGGAGGTAGAACCTTTAGGAGATAGAACCTTATGGGAGGTCCCCAGGTCAGTGGGGGCATGTCTTTGAAGTAAACTGAGATTACAGACTCTCCCTCTTTAGTTTTTGTCTCATGAAGTGAACAGTTTACTCCACTGTGTGCTCCCTGCCATTGCCATCCAGGCCCCACCACAGACCCAGAGTGATGGTGCCTTCCCAACCTTGGACTGGAACCTCCAAAACCATTAGCCAAAATAAGCTTTTTCTCTTCATAAGGTGATTATATCAGCTGTTTTGTTACAGTGAAAGTTGATACACAGAACCAAAGACTTTACTGACAAATCCTACAAAACATTAAGAAGAATTATTTCAAGTATTTCTAAACATAGAAAAGGAAGAAAATAGCCCCTAACTCTTTTCTTGGAAGCCAGCATTACCATGATACCAAAGGCAGCAAAAGATGTTAAAAAAAAAACAAACTATAGGCAATAGCCCTCATTACACTAACAAACCAAATCCAGGAGTGTATTAAGAACATTATACATCATGACCAAGTGGAATTATCCCAGAAATATGAGTGATTTCATATGTGAAAATCAGTCAATGTAATACACATAATTAATAAAACCAAGGGGGATAAGACCACATGTTCATGTGAACTGATGCACAAAATGTTTTCAGTAATCCAGTACACTTTCATAATTAAAAACTCAGTAAACCAGAAATAGAAGGGAACTTCTTCAATATGATACAGGATATTTGTTAAAAAGGTAGTGTTAATATTATATTCCGTGGACAAAGATTATTTATCCCCCATGTTTGGAGCAAGACCAAGTTACTTGCTTTTGTTACTTCTGTCCAATAATGAATTGGAAGTTCTAGCCAGAGCAGATGGCCAAAAAGATGTAAATGATTTTCAAATGGAAAGGAAACAGGAACATTACCTCCGTTTACCAATGACATGATTCTGGATATTTAAAATAAGACAATCCTACATGTATATACCCCAAAACTGCTAGAATTAATAAATTCAGGAAAGTTGCAAGTATGGTATAAATCCAACACACATCAATTGTATTTCCATATGCTAGCAATGAAGAATCAACATGAAAGTAAAAAAGAAATTGCAATTTTCCATATATGACAGTTACCTATTTATAACAGCATCAAAAAGTAAAATACTTAGGAACAAATTTAATGTTTGAGATGTAAGACTCACACACTCAAAATTAGAAAACAAATGCTGAAAGAAATTGCGACCTATATAGTGTAAAGACATTCCATGTTCATGGATTAGAAAACTGTTACAGTGTCAACACTACTCAAAAAATAATTACAGTCTTAATGTGATATCTATAAACCTCCCACTGACCTTTATATGGAAGTGGAAAGGTTGGTCCTAAAATTTATATGAAATTCAAGACTCTAAGTAGCCAAAGTTAGGGCAAGGAGTTTAACTCAGTGGCTTAAGCACCTACCTGGCAGGCACAAGGTTGTGAGTTCGATCCCTGGTACCGGAAAAAAAAAATAGCCAAAGCAAAAAACAAAAACAAAAACAAAAAAAAAACAAAAACAAAAAAAACAAAAAAAAAGTTAAAAAACTCAAGCTTCAAAAAAAAAAATACAACTCAAGCTTCTCAATTTCAAATCATACTACTAAGTGACAGTAAATCAAAACAGTTTGGTAGTGCCATATAAGGAATTATATAGCTTAATTAATAGATTTGAGATACTAGAATTAAATCCTCATATCTCTGGTCAGTAAATTTTAACAAGAGTGCCAAACTGTTTAGTGGACAATAGTCTCTTTAGCAAATAGTGTGGAAAAAACTGTATATTCATATGCAGAAGAATGAAGTGGGACTACTTGTACATAACACTTAACTGAAAGTAGATCAATGATACATAAATATCAGAACTAAAACTATAAAATTCTTAAAAGATAACGGGTATATCATGATCTTAGATTTGGCAGTGGATTCTTAGAAATGATGCTAAAAATGCATAGTCAAACTGTAACAAAAATACATAGTCAAAATTTAAAATTTATCCAAGGAAAGGTACTTTTAATAAAATGAAGACAACCTACATAAAAGAGAAAATAATTGCAAATCATACATCTGGCAAGGATCTAGTATCCAGAAAATACAACAATACTTCGTAGTTTAAAAATTGGCAAATAGCTTTAATAGCTACTTCTCCAAATAAGATATAAAGGTGGATAATAAGCATTTGAAAATTTTCATATCATCATTAATCTTTGGAGGAATACAGTCCAGATCACAGGAAGATGCCACTTCATATCAAATAGAATGGACACAGTAAAAAACTAGAAAATAAGAGCTGGTAAGGAAGTGGAAAAATTGAATATTTGCATCTCTTCAAAGAGCCATATTACCATATGACACGATTTCACTTTTTGGTATATACTCAGAAGTATTTAAAATAAATACTTGTACACAAACATTTATAGTAGCACTATTGATAATAGCTAAAAAGTGAAAACGATCCAAATTTCAGTCAATAGATATGCAGATACAAATTGTGGTATGTCTATAAAATGCAGTATTACTGAGCCATATAAAATAATGAAATATCAACTTGTGGCATAATGTGGATGAACCTCAAAAATATTATTCTAAGTGAAAGAAGCCAGACACAAGTGTCACATGGAGTACAACTCCATTTATATGAATCTTCAAAAGAAGTCCATAGACAAAGAAAAATGACCTAATAATTGCTCATTGCTGGGAGAAGCATCAACTGGATATAGTATTTTCTTTTGAAGTGATGAAAATGCCTTGGAACTTTTGAAAAGTGATGATCATGTAACATTTTGAACATATTAAATGCCACTGAATTATGCACTTTAAAATTATTGACAGCTAGTTTTATTTTTTGTGAGTTCTACCACTAAAAAATCAAACAAGCAAATCAAAAACCTGTTTGAGAAAGCTGTACTTTATGTTGCCTCTTTAGTTATCTCTAACCTTAGTGCTCACTTCCTCCTCGCTATTCTGCTTCTCTACCTCTGTCCTTCCTTCTATCTCATCCATTTTCTCTTCATGCCTTCCATTTTTCTTTCCTTTCTCCTGCCCTGTCAGGACTTTCAGGCAAACTGGCCAGAGGCAGCTAACACAACATTCTGAGTTTTTCCAACCAATTTTATTACATCTGGAATAATCTGTCTTCCGTAGAATTTTGCTACATATTTTGTTGTGGTTCAGTTAGGATCATCTGCTTTCTAGGTGACCATCCCTTTTATCTCATGAAATAATATCAAAATTTACTAACAGAATAATAAGAGAATAACTATAGTTAATACACTGTGTATCGTTGTCTTTGAAGTAGTTACTCAGAATATGACATAGACCAAAAACATTCCTATAAAGATAAAAGAGATAATAGCACAAACCTTCTGTGCCCTCCCCACTGCTGCTGGAGTTTTCTGGTAATTCCAGATTTTCAGGATTATATTTTATATGATACCTGTATTTATATACTATAACAAAGAAATAGATTCCTCTTTCACGGACCCATCAGTCAAGGACTGATATGGTGGTTTGAAGGTGTTCTGATTCCTAGGCTTCTAGTTTTTTCTTGCATCACTACCCTTAATATGTATCTTCTACCTCAGTCTAGGATAGCTATTCAAGATCCTTCAATTGTATTAACATTCCCACCAGTGGGCAAAGGTAGGAAGAATGTAGACAGCATTATGTCTTTTTTCCTTAAGGCACAAATGAAAGTTGTATACCCCTTCAGCTCACACCCAGCAGTAAGCAAGGCTGAGAAGTACACTTTTTATGTGGTGTGTGCCTTACTAAATCTTAGATGTTCCATTACTAAAGAAAAAAATAGATGTTAGCAAATAGAAGTACTGCTCCAAGGCCTCAGGGTACCACTGTTTAATTTATACATTTTTGCTTAATGTTTCTGTTGTCAAACCAGCAATTCAGCCTCACTTTCCTCTTTTGCCTGTGTCCTAATACCTAAAACATGCATACTTCAATCTCTCCAAAAAATAAATTTTCCCTCCCACAAAAGGAAGAGAGGACTAGTGCTCTGACTGAGTGGTTCCAGGGGAAAAGACTTGGACCTTAGTATGACTTGCCACGTAACACTTCTGTATTAGTCACCTTTTGTTCAGTGACAGAATACCTGGGGAAATTAACTCTAAAGAGGAAAGATTTATTTATTTATTTATTTATTCATTTATTTGGAGGAAAGATTTATTTTTGTTCATGGTTTTTCAGGTCCATGCAGTCCGTGGTCTGTTGGCCCCATCTCTTAGGGCCCAAGGTGAAACGAGACATCATGGTAGATCATGCATAGCAGAACAAAATTGCTCACCTCATGGTGGCCAGGAAGGGATGAGGGCTGTTCACCATTTCCAAGTAATGCCATCAAATTAAGAATCCATTAAATATCATTGCACTGTGGACCAAGCCTTCAAAACAAGCATTTGGTGAGCATTCCACATCCAAATCATAAAATGCTCCTCTAGTACTTGATGCCTCCAAAGCGCTTTTAAGGATTTTCAAGGTATATTATCTCAAAATCAAAATATTCCCACCACAATAATTTAAATTCAGCTTCCTCTGTTCTATTAAATCAGGTGCTACATCTCCATCCATATTATATCATCCAGAAATTTGAGCTGTCTTACCAGTAGTATTTCTTTTTTCTCTTCTTGTCCTCGTGGTGTTGTACCTTTATGATTTTGGTAGAGTTTCTTCAAGAAGAGAAAAGGCATATAATTAATTGTCCATTAGTGACTGAAAGCTGTATACAGCTTTGAGTGAAATGTGTTTACCAACCACAACCCAGTTTCTGTTGGTGTTTTTAGCCTTAGCACTCTGTCTTTCACAGGTGATTCAAGGAAGATGAGCAAAGAAAACTGACAAGGAATAGTCTCCAGGAAGAACACTATATCATAGAAGTTGCAAGAAGTTGTTATTTCAAAAATAATAGAGTCGCTGGGTGTGGTGATGCACACCTGTAATCCCACTTTGGGAGGCTGAGGCAGGAAGATTGCTGTAAGTTTGAGGCAAGTAAGGACTACACAGTGAGTTTAAGACCAGTCAGGAGTACATAGCAAGACCCTGTCTCAAAAGAAAAAAAAAAAAAAAAAACAAGAACAAAAATAGTTGAATGATCAACTCTGTCCCTTTCTTTCACACTGAACTCCTATTCCTCTATTTCTAGGCCTCCTTCCCATAGGCATAAGCTCTGTATGCCTCCCAATTGTGCATCTCTTATTTTGTCTTTAAATTATTTAAAGTTTGGGTTTCTCATATAAGCACAGTTCTAGTCTGATACTTACTCATTTGTTGTCTGGTGATCTGTTTGTTTAGTGAGGTATCATAATAGTACTCTACTATAATTACATCAATGCTTATCTCATCTTTTATGTACATTAGTATTTGTTTTATGAAGTTGTGTGCACCAGTATTTGGTGCATATATATTAACAATTGTTATCTTTTCCTGTTGCACTGTTCCTTAACCAATAGATAGTGACTTTCTTTACCTCTTCTGATCAGTTTTGGCTTGAAGTCCACTTTGTCTGAAAATAGCATAGCTACTTCTGCTTACTTTCAGACTCGTCGCTTGGAATATTGTTTTTTGTTCTTTAATTTTTTTAGTCCATAACTTTCTTTTGGGATTAAATGTGTTTCTTGTACAGTAAGTCCCGATTTATGAATGAGTTCTGTTCTGGGAGAATGTTCATAAATCGAATTTATTCATGAGTCTGACAAAGTGGCTTCATTGGCACAGTAGAGTTCACACATTCCATGATCTTGTCCTGGTTCTTTAGAATTGTGCCAGAGGTTGAGCCATTCATGTCATAAAAATGAGTGATATCTGCCATCTTTTCACCTCAGTCCAGCCTCTCAGTTGTTTTCCCTTTTGTTTCCATGGTCTTTGCTGTGCTCTTCCTGTCAGTCTGCTCCACATCACCACTGCTTTTCCTCTTGCTTCTGGATGTCCTGGGCTCTGATTGAGCCCTGTGCTACTGTGCACTATCTCACTGTACAGTATGCACCAGGAGCACAACTGTGAGAAGGTCCAGCAGACACATGACCTACTTCTGTTATTTGTTCACATCTACAAATGTTCATACTGCAAGGTCTGTGCATATCTGTGAAAGTTCACAACTTGAATATTCGTAAGTTGGGAACTTCCTGCAAGCAGCATACTGTTGGGATTTGTTTTTTGAGGCAATCTGTACCTTTCGATTAGGTAGTTGAGACCATTCATACTGGGAGTACTGGAAAGTATTGACTTATACTTGTCATTTCATTGTTTTTATGTTGTTGATTCTTCTTTTTCCCCCCTTTTGGTTTAGCTGCCTTGTTCAAAATGATGTACACATTCCACTAGACTGTTTGGCATTGTTGGCTTCATTGTTTCTGCCTAAGATGTCCTTGATAACTCTTTGGAATACTTGTTCAGTATTCATGAATTTTGTAAGGTGCTCTTCGTAGTAAAAAAAAAGCAACAACAACGTAATTCTCCATCAATTTGGAAAGATAATTTTGCAGGATTTATTAATATGGGTTTGAAATTGTTTTCTTTTAGAGATTTAAATGCTTCATTCATACCTCTGCTACCATTTAAAATTTGTGTTGAGACTTCTGCTGCAATTTTAACGGTTTACCTATATAAGTGATTTGTTGCTTTTCTCTACATGCTCTTAAGATTCTGTTCTTGTGACGTCCTTCTGGGATTTTTACTGTGATATGTCATTTTCTGATCATAGCATTTGGGGTTCTATCTACATGGCTGAGGTATCTGTTTGTTAAATTCTTTCTGCATACTTGGCTCTGCTCTGTCTTTAGTTCTGACACACTTCCTCACATTGGACACTTTTGATGCCCATTCTTTTGATTTAATTTTTCATTTCCTGGATTTCTGTTTTATATCTTTTTATAGACTTTTAATTCTTTGCTAAATTGGCTATTCATGTTTTCTATCATTTGGTTTAGCTCAGCTAACTTTTTATTTGTATTTCTTTAAACTCATTGATCATTTTGTTTATTAAATCCATTATCTGTTTAGTTATATCATCTTTGAACTCACTGAGAACCTTATTGTTCTGTAATTTTTCTTCTTTTATTACATCATATAGTTTACCCATTTGATCTTTTTATTTCCTTCCTCTTGTTGATCAACTTTGAGAAAGGTGAAGTTTTGGGAGGCATTTTGTTGCTTTGTTTTCTGCTGATTTTTAGGCTGAAGGCTAAGAATCAACTTGAGTGGAAATACTTTCTATTTTTATTTATGAAAAAATAACAAAATTTCATAACAAAATAATAAGAGATTAACAATAGTTGATACATTGTGTATCATTTTCCTCAAAGTAGTTACACAGAGAACAAGACATAGAGCAAAAAGATTTTTACAAAAAACAAACAGCTAATTACATAAAGCTTGTCTTTTAATGACGTAAGAGACCAGTAGTATAAATGAAACAAATTAGCATATATATTAACACATTTCTGCTGGCTTGAACCACTGGTGGTATATGCATGATTGTCTCATCAGGTGACATATAGTTACTGGTGGTACAAATGAATCTAATCACTTTTATTGGTCTTTTACCAATAAAATTAATTTTAAAAATCTATAAATGGACCGAATCTAATTAGTTGCTTGAATTTGAATAACTACTGATGAAATATAAATATTAATACTATTCATACCAGTTTTAAAATTATTACAATCAACAAATTTATTTCATTAAATTAAAAGAAATGTATATTAACAGTTTAACAGTAATTACTTCTCTAAATTTTAACATGGAAATCTTACAAGTACCCCATTGCTGGTGTACATAATATGCATTTACAACTGCTGTTTGTACTGCAGACTGAGTTCAATTGCTGGGCACTCTGCTTCTTCATGATTTGTTCAGTTGTCTGCTAATGAGTGAGGTTGCTTATAGAGCCAGATGGCACTTTGGACTTGCCTCCTGGCTGTGAGATGTGTTCAGGGCATGGCTAACTATAAGCCTTTGTATCTGTCCAACCACCTCAGTTAATTTTGGGAGCAGCAGGTACAGTGTAACTGGCCCAGCATCCAGTTCTCTGAACAGCAGTAATGTTGGTAACAGACAGACCAGATATTGGCATAAAATAAAAAACCAGTTAATGGCTACCACTAGGCCTGCAGTGGTAACCAGCAACAGAAGTAGTGTTAAAGACTAACTGTATATTAACATACCATAATAACCAATAAAAACTACCCCTATGCTAGCCTTAACAATAGAAAAGATCTTCAATAACAGTATAGACAAAGATAAACCAAATATTAACATACAGTAAGTATCCATTGAATGCAACATGAACCATAGAACAAAGTTGTACAACCATTAACAATGAAAATAATCCAATAATAATAGCATAAACTAAGTATCTGAAACTAATAATGCTAGTAGTAGTAATAAAAATAAAGGAATTGGGAAGGGAATAATGAAAGAAGTAAAATTTGAAAAACAAAAGGAAGATGAGAAAGACAAGGAGAGAAAAGTGAGATAAAAGATCAATTAAAGAGTGAAAGAAAATTAATAGATTCATATTAATGTAACTGAACAAACAAGAAAGCAAAAATCATTAAAAAACAGCAAAACAGAGCAAAAGAAAGGAAAAAACCCTCAAATCCTCAAAAATCAACAAACAGAAAGAGAAACAAGTCTAAAAACTTCCTCCATGTGTTTGAAGGAGTGCTTTGTTATCAGGGCCTGCACTACCGCAATCCACCAGCTGCGGGGGATGGGTAATGAGTGACTCCTAAGCCCGGTTCTGTTCACAGGCTTCCTTTGTGTGTGTGCGGATTCTGATGCTGTCCCATCTTTGCTGCTAGGCATGGTCGTCCATGGTATGGTGAAGGCACTAGGGCTGTATTTACTTCAGCTGTTCCCACTATCCTCCCCACTCCCCCGCACCCCCCTCCCCTCGCTGGCACCTTCTCGCCTACCCCAACCCATGTAGCTGGGGCTAGTGGTCCAGCCTGCTTTCTTCTTGTCCCTGCGTTGTCTTCCGTTTCTTCAGTTTCTATGTGATTTCTCAGTTTTCTGTCAACAGTTTTTTTTTCTTCCTTGTCTCTAAATTGTTGTTTTCAGTGTTGCGAGTCCATGACTTTGAGAGGCGATGATATGCTGACCAACTTTACACTGCCGTCTTCACTCTAATACGTGGTTTTTAAAGCAGAATGTGGGGTGCGGTCACCCATGGATAATGTGTGTAATGAGAATGGACAATGGGCTAGAGCAGAATCTTTAGAAATGTCAATAGTGAAGAGACGAGTAAAGCAAGAGCGTGCCTTTAAAAAGGGTACTGAAGCTGAGTGCAGGGAGAAAAAAACATCATTAAAGCTGGGAGAAGAGATCATTTCAAGGAGCAAGGGATTGTGTTAACAGACATTATCAAGAGATTAAGGATTAAAAAGTGGTATTTATCAGATTTAGTGAGAAGCACATTTGTAGATCTGAGAATAGTTGGATAAAGTGGTGATTGAAATATGATTATAGTAGATTAAGATGTATATAGATTAAGAGAAATAGGATTTGAAATTGATCCATATATTTTCCTCTTCCTTTCCAAATGTATGTAGAGCTTTTAAATTTAAACGTTTTCGTTGACATTGAATTGATCACATATGGGCAGGACACATACGCATTTTAAAAAATTATTTTCCTTAGGACGAACCCTTTAAATCTCACCCTTTACGATGCTCCCTGCTTTGCTCTGTGAGAATGATAGTATATGTGATGCCTTGATTTTGTGCAGCTGTTCTTCTCTTAACTTTTAATTCAAAATAATGGTAGACCTACAAAAAAGTAACAAAAATAATACTAAAAATTCTGTGTATGTTTCAACCAGATTCCCCAAATACTGACCTTTTACCACCCTTGCTGTATCTTTCTCCCTTTTCTCTGAAACACTTTAAAGTTTGTAGGTTACATGCATGCTGACCCTTAATCTCTAAAAACTTTAATATGCTTCTCCTAAAAAGAAGGGCATCTTGTCATGCAGTCTAGGTATAATGATCAAAATCAGGAAATTAACACTGATATAGTATTACTATCTTGTGTATACACCTGTGCTGTCTTAAGATAGGCATTAGCCATGTGGCTATTTAAATTTAATTAAAATTAAGTGTTAGAAATTCAGTTCCTCAGATCCTAGTCGTATTTCAAGTGCTAGGCAGTCTAATGGCTATTCTTTTGAAGAGTATAGATGCAGAACACTTTCATTGTTGTGGAGTTATATTAGTAGTGCTCTAGACATTCAAATCTTGCCAGCTGTTCCACCAGTGTTCTCTGCTGTGAAAGGAAAGAAAAAGGTTTTTCTGGTTCAGGATCTATTGCATGATCACATTACATTTGGTTGTCAACTGTCTTTAGTATTCTTTAATCTGTAGTATTTTTTTCAGAATGAATTTTTCTTTCAGGACCTTGACATATTTAAAGAGTTGTAGGCCAATTATTTTATGATATCCCTTATTTGGAGTTTGTTTTGTTTCCTTAGCATTAATTCTGGGTGATAGATTTTGGGGGAAAATACTACAGAAGTACTAGTACCTTTTTTTGGTGTATCATAGAGTCAGAGGCGTATGATACCAATTTTTCCTGTTACTGTTTGACTTATCAGTTTTCTCCATTATAGAGAAACTGTTTTACACCTCAAAGTTAGTATTTTGTGAGGACTTATTTGAAGACTCTATTAATACATTGTTTTACTGATGATGAGTCTTACTTGAAATATTTATGATTATTTGTGGTATGGTATAATTTTTCTTTTCATTTTTGAATTTTGTTTTGAATTAATTTAGACTTAATTAAATGAATTAATTAATTAGTTTGTAGTACTGAGCATTGAGCCCAGGGCCTTTGCCCTGAGCTATATCCTCAGCCCTTTAAAAAAGTTTTTGTTTCGAGTCTCATTAATTGGTAAATTTCCTAGGCTAGGCTCAGACTTGCCATCCTCCTGCCTTAGCCTCCCAGACTGCTGAGATTTCAGCAGTGGACTACCACAGCTGGTTAGATTTGTTTTTAAAAGTTGCACAAAGTTATACATCTTTTACCCTAAATGTTAATGTCTTACATAATCGTAATATAATTATTGTACAATGAATAGAAAACAGAAAATTAACATTGGTAAGATATTATTAACTCAATTTACAAAATTTAAATTGTACCAGTTTTTCAACTAATGTTTTTTATGGCGAAAGAAAAACATCATTAAGAACTTTTCCAAATGTCCTACTGTTTTCATTTTGATCTGGACTCCGTTATGTTTAGTTGTCTCTCTTAGTTCCACCATTCTAGGATAATTCCTCAGTCTTTGTTTTTATTTTATGATAAAATGGTGATCTTTTCCCTCATTCTGACATTAATACTACATTATTAGTTGGAACTATAGTTTAATAACTTTCTCTTTTCCTTTACTTATTGTCATGGATAAGGGTTAATGAATTCTTCCATTCTGTGTTTAAATTTCATTACAATTAGTTATTTTGATTTAACATTATCCTGGATTTGACCAGTGAGAGCCTTTTGGGCTGGTTTATATTGAGGCTGAACATGTCAGCCAATAAAAGTGGGATAGCATTGTTTTGCAGTATTGGTAACATTTAATTAAAAGCCATGTGAACTATGGACATACTTTATCAGCTAAATTTCTTAAGCTATTTAAAATATTTAAATCATTATATATAGCTTCAAAAAAACAAAAGTTGTTATATGAGTGCATCTCATTTCTAGATTATCCTGTATTTTTTTCTAAAACAAGGTTTTCTTTCTTTCTCTTTCTCTATTTTTGTTTATATTTTTGTGGCACTGGATGTTGAACTCAGAGCCTCATGAATACTAAGCAAGCATCTAGTACTCAACTACATCCCTAGCCCTCAAAATGTTTTTTCTAGCTTCAAAACTTTGCCACTGCTTAACTTGGGCAAACATTAACTATTTCTTCACTTTTCAATTTTGAGGAAAGCTATCATATCATTAGCATTTACCTTGGTTTTTGTTGTCATTGTTGTTGTTTTGCTTGTTAAATACCTTTACTGAGTCAGTGCTTGTGAGTCAAGGTCACAATGAATCAGAGTTAGAATTGACAGTTCATTCATATAAACAAGTGTCTCTCTGTTAGGCTCCTAGTCTCTTTCAGAGGAGTATTTGAAAGTAGGGGTAGGAACAATTTTCTGAAAAATCAGAACTGTGCACACACTCTCTAGCAGTGTGTTTGGCAGGTCAGCACTCAGTAAATATTTATCCAGTGAATTAATAATAAGATAAGAAGGGCTCACCTCCCCGTTTCATTTGTGTTTAATTTTTCAGATCATTTTTAAGTCATTTTTCACATGCAAGTCAATTTTTCTTTTAACGTTCTGCTGTCTGAATATTTATAGTTATCAAGGCATTTTAAATTTATCTTCTTAGGGAAAACATGTGGGTTGAAGATTTCAAAAAAATGAATGGGAATTTAATGTAAAAAATTCAAGGTGGTTTGTTTGCTGCATTGCTGCAGTTTTTAGTGTGCTAACTGGATGTTGTCACTCTCTTGGAGGTGGGAGAATACCCATATTTTTAAACTTTATTTAATGATAAAACCAATTCTATCATTTTTCTCATTTTCTAAGAGACTATGATGTCATGGAACATAATGGTAAATGTTCATCTGATCTTGTAAAAATCTGCTTTAAATTTCTTTAGACTGATTCTTTTGTTTTTATTTTAAATCATTTTAAAAAATTTATCTACTTTATGTGCTTAAAGTGAATTTTCTTTATTAATCTAGATGCCTTCTCCTCAGCTAACTGACGTGACCTAGAAAGTTCATTCATTTCACAAAAGCTGAGACCGTGCATTAGAAATAGCCTTAAAGAGATTACTCCTCTAAACTTTTTTCACACACTTATTAGGCAAATTTAGTACAATTTTTGGAAAACATTTAAATCCTTTGTAAGCCATTCTACACCTTAGTATAAGATGTTTTGTAACCTACTTAGAAAAAGTAGTAGAAATTTCAAATATTCAAAGAATGTTGAGTCAGTCTCTTAATGACAAAGTTATACAGAGTAAGAAAAATGTCCATAGAAATAGAACTAAGAGGAGTCTATATAAATAGTAATGCAAAGAAGAGTGAATTCCTTTTTAACTGTAACATCACATTTTTTGCATGTTGCACACATTGTTTAGCCGTTTCTAAACACATTTCCATTTACGTCATTTGTAAAAACTGCCTAGCCTCATATTCTGGAAAACTGACAAAGTTGTAATGAACAGATGCAGATTCCATAATTGTAATTGGCTTTTACTCTAATTTTCTGGCTCATGCATCACTAATGATTTCTATTTATCTCTCCATTTTTTACCTTACAAATTTGAAAGGGTTTCTTTCAGGGTGAAGCATTTTTATTGACTTTTTAAAAAAATCAGACCTTGTTACATTATGATGTACAGGTCCTCTGATCACCTGTATTTAAAACATATAATTTTTGAGTGCTTTTTTATATTTTCTGTTGATTTTTTACTTTACATAATCTTTTAATTTTCTTTCTGCTTTTATCGAGAACCACATTGGTTTTAAATGTAACCCTCTTTTTATTGCATTTTTTCTATTAATAATTTGTTTTAAATGAGATCTTATAGGATACAATTTACCTATTTTATGTTTTTAGCAATCAACTGTCTCTCTCTCTGTCTCTCTCTCTTTCTCTCTCTCTCTCGGTACCAGGAATCGAACTCATGACCTCATGCTTGCCAGGCAGACACTGTGCCACTGAGTTATATCCCCAGCCCCAAGTCTCTCTTTAGAATCAGTAATAAATATTAGTGGGAACCCCAAGCACTAACAAAAATATATTTTTGTATTGCTTGTTCTATTCTGATAAAATTTCCTAACAATACCATTGAAACAGCTCTCAATTTTCAGAGTAGGACCTGGTGAATCTCTGATGGATTTAAAGGGACCAAAAAATCTGGCTCTGCATAATGCATGCACATTTTCAAATAAATCTGAAAATTTTGGTCTTTGAAAAACTGTAAATTTCTGGCTACAGGTTAATTTTTTCTATTAAAGGGAGAAAAGAATATTTATTAATGAAACAATGACTTTTAATTTTTTTTCAGTGTTTATGGGTTCTTTTCATTAAAGTATCAAAATCCAGAGCAAATATTTTGGCATATTGTTGCTTGTTGTAAAGAAGATTTAATAGCTTGTTATGGACTATTAATATGAACAGAAGTCATTCAGAGTTCAGATATATATTTAGAACTAACATGTGTGCAAAAAGACACAAAGTGAATGAAGAAATTCTAGGAAAGGTTGTTTAAAAAGAGAAATTCCTATTTTCAAGCACATTGATTAAATGAATATGGACAAAAGATTTAATTCTTTGCTTTATTTTGAATTTTTTTGTTGAGCTGTGAATAGCAAGCTAGAATTGACAATTAAAATAGTGAAAATGTGAAATTTTTTATCTAAAATTATAGTTACAGAATTATAATGTAATTTAATTTCAAGTATTGTCTAGAAATCCAAGTTATGGTAGTTATATGAAATGATTACAAACTGAACAAAACTATCTGAGATTAGTACTAAAATACTACTTGTTACTGTTCATAACAGGTTTTAAATAATGATAATAATATAAACTAGTTTTCTCTGACCTGAAAATGTTTTTATAATACTTCCTGCATAAAGAAGAAAAAAAATCCTTCATTTTCTAGATACCTATTGAGCAAACCTTAATAAGAATTCAAGTGAACAGTTTGTTCTTCAACTTCTAATTTGGTGATTTCAAGTCATTGTAATGTATAAAGCACAGACTAGGTAGGTTTGATGCATGAATTTTGTAGCACATGGTAAACTAAAACCCTGGTGACCTTTTGGTCTTGTTGATCACATGCATGAAGATGATCATCTGTTAATCTCTGGTAATCACTAGTACATCCTTATACAGCTGACAGAATGGTTCTTATTTATGCTACTTTTGCTCTTTTGGAAAATGTTTTTAAAAAGATTTTTTAAAGCAAATAGTTTTATAATAAGAATTATAATAATATGAATATTTGTGTCTAATGAAGATACTTTTAAAGTAAGACTTAGATTTGTCAACATATATGTGTCCATATTTTTTGAGTTCTAGACGTCAATAATTTTCTGAGAATCATAGGCATGAATGAGTATGTTAGGTTTGTCCCTACACTGAGATAGTCATATACATGTACTCACACATTTTCATATGTACATTATGTGTTAGTTTCTTGTAGGACTTGTAAACCTACACTTCTCATACATTGGTATGCTAATTCTGGAATCTTGTTAAAATTCAGATTCTGGGTCAATAGTTGTAGAATGAGGTTTGAGAATTTGCTATTGCAGTGGCTCCCAGCCCATGAAGCAAAATTGAGGATATTATGTTGGTACTTGTATAATAAATAGAAAACAGATGCTCACGAATTTCTTATTGATGAAGTGCACCTAATAATCATGAAGAATATTTTTCTGGTACAGTGATATAATGAAAAACACTACTTAGTAATATAGTGTAATCATTTATTGATACACACAATTACAGAAACAAATCTTATAACCATTGTGCTGAGTAAAAGACGACTTACACAAAAGCTACATACTATTTAATTCTATTTATATGAATGTTCTAGAAAATGTAAGCCAATCCACATTAACAGAAAGGTGCTCATAGTTTCCTTAGGCTAGGTGTTAAGGGAAAGCTTGATGCCACAAATAGCTAACAGAACTGTTTGGATGATGGAAATGTTCTGTATCTTGGTTCTGGTAATAGTAATGTAGGTGTTTTAAGGTTTTCAAAACTTATAAAACTTGGGGAAACCAGCCCACAAAATGCAATGACACTCAGATGTGTAAAAAGTTCTATTTGGCTGGGAACTAAAAGACTGTTGTCAACAGCCGGCACGACCTAGGTGAGTGAGCCATCTGGAAGCAACTCCTATAGTTTAAGCCTTCAGATGACTTTAGACCCTGGATAACAGATTAATTACAAGTTTATAAGAGACATGTAATCAGAATCACCCGACTAACACATTCTTGAATTCCTATCCATAGAAACTTATGATATTAAGTTAGAAACAAAACCTCCACAAACCATTCACTTTAAATGGGTGCACTTTAGTTTATTGTTTTAAAATTATGTCTTAATAAAGTATATTTCTTTCTTTTCTTTTTTGGCACTGGGGATCAAACTCACAACCCTTGCACTTGCCAGACAGGCACTTTTTCTCCTGAGCTATATCCCTGGCCCAATAAAGTATATTTCTTAAAAAACTTGGTTCAGAGTCATTAGCTAAGATAATATATAGAACTATATTGTAAATTACAATCATTGTCCAAACATATTGTCATTGTTTTAAATACTTCCCAAGAGTCCTTTACATTGTAGATAGGACAACTAATAATCTGTGCCTCTTTTATTGGGAGACTGTTTATTCTGAAGTTTTACTCAACCAGTATACAGTAAATATTAAGTAGTCATTCACTTGACTCACTGGGCATGGTGGCA
Source organism: Dasyprocta punctata (assembly GCA_004363535.1). Taxonomy (NCBI): domain Eukaryota; kingdom Metazoa; phylum Chordata; class Mammalia; order Rodentia; family Dasyproctidae; genus Dasyprocta; species Dasyprocta punctata. Next base: position 86,455 of record RJWM01001228.1, read on the forward strand.
CATACCTGTAATAACAGCACCCTGAGAAGCTGAGGGATTAGGATCATAATTTCCAGCCCCACCTAGGGAATTTAGTGGTTTAGTGAGATTCTGTCTTAAAATTTTTTAAAAAGAAAAGGTTAGGGGGTGCACCTCCTCCATATACACACAAGTGTGGATTAACTTCCTTAATAGATAAGTAACAAGTCGAAATTTCTCACTGTTGGCTGCTTGGGGGTTCAGGATTTAAATACACTATGGTTAGTACTTGACATGGTCAAAAATAAAAAGTAAGTAAATAAAAGCAATATTGAGGTATTCTTAAACTAATTGACAAAACAGTCATAGGGAAATTACTCCAACTTCTTTGGATCTTTTGTAAATCTCTTTCTTATAAAAATAAAGTTGTTGGATGAGGTGATCTTAACTTTAAAATCCATGATTCTATGAACTAATGACCATAAACATTATATTATATTTTATATGGAGAATATAATAGGCAGTATAAATATAGTATTAAAAAGATGAATTTGTGTCTGATTTTTATATGCAACTACCTCTTAGGATCCATGAACCTTCAAAGATAGAAAGGTGTTATGGTTTCCTAAATCCCTAGTGTTTAAAGGGAATACAGGGAGTACCAGATTTATAATAGTTTGACTCACAAATTTTTGACTTTACATGGTTTGAATGCAGTCCAAATTCAGTAGAAGCCATATTTTGAATTCTGGTATTTTCCTTGTCTAGCCATAAGCAGTATGATAGTCTTTTGTGATGCTGGGCAGCAGCAGTGAGCTTCAGCTCCCACTTGGCCACTTTATCACTAGGGTGATTCTGTACACCAGTGATGGCAAACCTTTCAGAGTTTCCAGTGATGCAAACAGGCCACTGTGGCATGCATGCTATAGGTTTGCTACTACTGCTACGCTCTGTTGCTGACTAGGATATTCAGTAGGTTGGGTATACTAAGTAGATTTTTGACTTACTTTTTTCAACTTACAGTGAGCTTATTGGAACATAACTCCTTCGTAATTCAAGCAGGAACTGATTTGCTTTGTTTTTTAGATGAGTTCTTACTATGTTACCCAGGGTGGTGGTCTCAAACTCCTGGACTCGAGTGATACTCCTACCTCGGCCTCCCAAGTAACTTGTGACTGCAGGTGCACAAACTGCACCTGACAGCACCTGTATTTTAAAAATAGCTTTTAAATTTAACAACCTGAAGATGTAGAAGCATTTGTTGGAGATCTGTGATCAGAAAAAGAAAATAAAAATTGTATGATTTTAAAATGCTTCTCCTTTTTAGCCATTGAAACCTTTTCAGTTCTAAAATTCTGAAGTTATCTGAATGTATATCTTATGTTACTAGATTTTTACTCATGGTTAATGGGTACATGTACCATAATTAGGGAGACACTTCTTTCTTAAATGTCTTTATAGTTTTTCAGATGTTTTTATCCTTAGGTCTTACCTTTCATATCAGAAAACTAGCTTGCTCTGTTATTTAATAACGTAAGGGCTGTAATCAGTGATTGAAACATATAAAAGTTATTTTAAAATTTAGTTCATTAGTCTCCTAGTTTTACTTTTTTACATTGATATTGACCTAGACATAGTACAGGTTTTTTGGCCTAGATTCAAATCTTAGCTCCTTTACTTGTAAAATGTATAGAAGTTATTCAAATTTTCTAAATCCCAGTTTCTTTTCTTTACTTAAAAATGAAGTAATTGAAGTAATAAAATTTATGTTATGAAATTGTTGATTAATCAAGAATTTAATGAGAAAACATAAGTGCCTAATAGAAATTATCTTCTTTTGTTCCCAAAAGTTAACAAACCTAATAGTGCACTGACTGTTTGACCTAAAACTGCACTTTTGTTTTATTACATATGGTAAACTATTATCAGGACAAAGGTCAGTTTGACCCCTTAAATTCCATCTGCATATGATAGCCCATTTATTTGGCTTAATACATGGCTATTTTCTGTAACCTTTTGGTACATGTTGACTGTAAACAGTCTTCAAATATGAACTAAGTGATCAGACATTTTTATAAATATATAATTTTAAACTCTCTCAGTAGTGTTAAACCGTTTGTGCTTTGTCTAACATTACTTAGTACTTAAGTTTAGGAAAGAATTGAATGAAAAGGCAGTATGGTACTTTATTTGGAATTAGATGTAGGTTCAAATCCCAATGCTAGACATACGATCTTGAGATAGCTTCATGATCTCTTAGACTGAATTTCCTCAGCATTTCAAATTGGTGATAATAATTAACTATTTAGCATGTAATCTGGAACTCAAAAATGTGAATTATATATCATCATTGTCATCAAGTAACAATTACAGATTTAATGCTGCTGTATGTATTTAATGTTAAGCTAGCTAACTCTTGATGAACTCTTACTCTAACCAGAGTCTTCAAATTTGTATGAAAAAGAAATATTTCCTTTATTCAAAAGTATATACTTCATTGATGGTAGAATAATAGGGTTATCTTTATTGAAGATGACATAAAACATAGAAATTTAAAACAAGGAATTTGTGCTGCTGAGATTCTTTACCAGAAACTTTATCAAATCATTACTGATGGATTATGCCAGCTTGACTTGATGGAAAGTTTGAATTATGAGATATTAAAAATATGGTAAGTATCTTTGTTTATCATTTAGCGGTATTATTATAGTGGCAAGTACATTGTAGGCAGTGTGTAAATATTACTTTATTAATATTGGCTTAATTGCTATAAATTGGTAGAATTAAAAATGAATAGCATTCTTAACTTTATCATGTACTAGCAAATGAAGGTTAACAGAGGAAGAGAATAATTCATACCTAATAAAAGTCATTTTTTTAGTAAGTGTTAAGTGGTACAGATTCTAAAATGAAGTTCATGTCAGAAGAACAATTATAACCTTGTCTTTGCTGAGGCTTAGCAAATGCAAAGCTTCATAAACATTTCTACTTTGTTTTGCACTTTAATTTTTACTTTTAAACTGTCTGTTAAATGAACTTTTTCTTAATGTTACAATAACATGTACCTTCCTTGCCCCACATTTTAGGTAATACAGAAAACAAAACAAAAATTACCTATAGTTCTGTTTCCCACAGTATCCACTCTGAGTATTTCAGTCTGTACTCTTATCAGCTCTATTTTTAAAACATATTTACATACACACTTACATATATTCATAGCACAGATACAAACAAAAATTACTTATAGTTCTGTTTCCCATAATACCCACTCTGAGTATTTCAGTCTGTACTCTTAAGTTCAATTTTCAACACATATTCTCATGTATATTTACATATATAAGTAAAAAAGATATCTCTGTACTTATATACTCACCCCAATAAACATGCCAAGAACACATTTTTCCATCTTAGTGTATTGAATTTACAGTGTCACTTTAATTATCAACTGCCATATGACTTTTCTATTAGAGTCCTTTTTTAAAAAAAGTATTCTATATTAGACATATAACCTGTCAGCATACATATAGCATATACATAACAAAATCTTTTTAATTCAGGTACTTTTTCCCTGTCTTATGAATTTAAAATTTTCTATAGGGTAGAATCTATCAGTTTTTTTCTTCTTGGTTTACTCTTGGTTCTAGACTTAAATAGAATTTTCACTCAAGGTTATGTAGATGTTTATATTTTTGCTAGTTCTCCTACAGTCTTTTTTTTTTTTTTTAATTTAGCTCTTTAATCCTTTGTTAAATGCTTCAACCATTTCCAAAGTCAAATCTGGAGAACAGGGATGTAGATGTGTGGGTAAAAACAATAATTGTTACCTACATTTCACTGTCCTGAAATATTTTCCCAAGAACCCTACAAGACCTATAAGTCTAGAGTTAAGTCTAGAGATAAGAGAATCATTCCTCTTATCTTAATCTTTAGTATAGTATTTGTTGAAAGCAAGTGTAAGAAATCAAAATATGCTATTTTAAAATAAGGGTCATTTTGAGCTGAAGTACTTGAAAAATATCAAGTGCGAGGAAGTACTCCCTTATCTCCACTCCCTTCTCACCTAAAAGCAGTCCTGAAACTTTCCACATCAAGGACAAAGGTGCCCTCCCTCAACTAGGAAGAGAACATTAACACTGTAGATTAGGACTTGACCCCAAAACAAATCTGAACAAAGCTACTAAAATAATCTTTATCTTCCATTACATTTCCCCATGTATTTTCTAGTTACTGTCTTACAATTTATTTCCCCAGTCCAACCCCTTTTGCTTTGATACATCCCCATAATTTATCATTCTTTCTTTCAAAAGTCGTATAAGCTTTTGGGCCTGACAACCTCTTTGACTCATTTTACTTAAAAGGATTCCTGTGCATGTACATATATTAACCAAAACTTGTGTGCCTCTCTCCTGTTACTCTTTCTTTTGCTAGTTTAATTCTCACGCACAGCTGTAAAACCTAAGAAGTAGGAGGAAATTTTTCTTCCTTCATACAAGAAAGGGAAATTCTCTTTTCCCCTACCCTAAGTAGTCATGATATATCACAGAGCTCGAGATTGCAGCCTTCCAAACCAAGCCCTTTTCGAATTTAAACAAAACCATTTTTCTCCTAATGAAAACTTAGATCTTAGAAATGAAAGCTATTTTATGAAGATTTTATTTTGGAAATTAAAAATAGACATCAAATTGCTTTTGTTATTACAGTAATGGTCCTAGAAATTGAATCTTTATTGGTCGTTTATTTTTATTTTTATTTTTTTTTGGCACCGGGGATTGAACTCACAACCTCGTGCCTGCCTGACAGGCGCGTAAGCTGCTGAGCCAAACTCCCGGCCCTGGTGTTTAGAGGCAGGGTCATACTGTGTAGCTCAGCCCAGCCTTGAGCTCGCGTTGTAGCCCAAGCCGGCCTCGAACTCACAACGCTCCTCCTACCTCAGCCTCCAGAGTGCTGGGATTAAATGGTCGTTTAATTTTAACGGTTTTGGTGCCTTCTATTTTATTGTGATAGCATGGATAGCTTTAGACTGGCATGGTTAATTTAGGGTCAATTTAAGGGCCTGGCATAATTAACTAATAGTCTGGGAGGAAAAAACAAGCAAAATGCATACAAAAGGACTTTCTTGTATATGATCCAACTATGTAGTAGAATGCTTGGTACATAGTTATAATAATATTGTTATTATAAATTAAATTAAATCAGCTGACATTTATATGACTAACCATGTCAAACAATTTTATATGACTTTTAAGTGTATTGATTTTCTCATTCTGCACAACATATGAGGTATATATTGTTAATACCTAAATTCACAGATGAAGAAATTGATGAACAGGAATTAAGAAGAATTAAGAAAAATTAAGAAGAATGTTTTCAGCATCAGTTAGGCCTCCAAAATCTTACATACAACTGTGAAAAAATTAGTCTGTGCTACACTATAATAAAATCATAAGTTTCACATTATCTACATTTTAAAATATGTTAATATTTTTACAGTTTTTAGTTTAGACTGGAGAGTTATCAGACACACTTTTCAGTGTAAAGTAATTCATGCTCATGGTATAATGTTCACCAACTAGGTTGGGAAGGAAAAGTTTTTTCTTTTAAATCCTCTTTCTCTCATTACTTAAAAAATTTTCATGCATATACATGTTTATTTCTTTTGGTAAAAATAAAAGGACGTAAATTCCATTATTAATTCACATACCTCAAATGTGTCTTTTGCAACAAGTCCTCACCAGTATTTATGACAGGTAAGTGATGCAGAAATGTTTTTAGCTATACCTTTAGTTGCCCAGATTTATCATCTAGGAAACTAGCTTAGTAGTAAGTCAGCTACCACCAACCTAATCATTTTGCTAGCTTTTGTGTTAGTCACAGTTTTTCATATGAAATGCTGTAGTTTAATAAAAAGATATTGTTCTATTATCAAACAAAGGCATTTTCACAATTTCAGTGATATAGTTGTTAGCTCCTATAGTAGGATTTTTTTCGTATTTGTTAACAGCAAAATAGTTTTGAATAAGCAAAAAAGGTTAATTTTAATGTTCTTAAAATTAAGATTTGTCCATCAAAAGACAAATAGAAAAGGCAAAAAGATAATTCACTGTGAAAAGATATTTTCCACATATAACTGACAGCAGATTAATATTCACAACATATAAAGAAGTCCTACTCATCAGTTAAGAAAAAGAAGGACAACTCCACAGGAAAATGGGCAAGAAAATTAAACTACCATTCACAAGAGGTTACCAAGATTGTCAATAAAGATGTCTAAAAGATGTACTGTGTCACTCCTAATCAGAGGAATACAAATTACAACCACAGGTACATACTACTGTAAACCTACCAGTGTGTTTTAAATTTGAAAGTCTGAACATATCAATACTAACAAGAACATGGAAGAACTGAAACACTTATGTACTGCTGCTAAGAATACAAATTTATAAAAGGCATGTTAGAAAACAGTTTAACACTGAGCATGGTAGTACATGCCTGTAATTCCAGTTACTCAAGGAGGCTGAGATAGGAAGAGTTAATATTTAGTGAGAACCTATCTCAAATTTTTAAAAATAGCTAGGAGCATAGCTCATCGCTCCCTGGGTTCAACCCCAAGTACTGAAAAAGAAAAAAAGATTGGCATTATAAATTATATAGCAATATAATTGTATATAATTTTTACATGTGAGGTATACATAATGTATATTTGCAGATTTAGTACTGAAGATACCAACATTACACATAAGCATACATGCACAGGCACACACACACATACACACACTAATAGAAACTCTTGGCTCTGGGTACCAAGAAAGTTGTGCAAAATTGTTGTCAGAAGCACTGGTAATGAAAAAAACTGGAGACAAGCTAATGTCTATCAATATTTTCAGTATTGTTTCAGTGTTTAAAAGTAACAGTAAGTTGATTAGGAATACAACTGGATGTGGTATAACCTTAAAAATAGCAAGAAAAAGCAACACACAAAAGTGGGAAAAGTATTATTTCTGAGGGACAAAGGAGAAGTGAGTTCAAGAAAATGTAAACAGGACTTCAATGATGTTGCTGTTTTCTCTTAAACTAGGTGGTGGTGTGTAAATATCCATCTTTGTTGCTCATTGCATGTTACTTATATACTAATCAAAAAACAAAAAATGAAATTACTACAAAATATAATGTAAAAAACCTAAAAAATGCTTATTTTATAAAACTATATGTTATTCCCTCCTTGGGGATATTAGCTGAATTCCATTTAGATATAACACCTAGAGAATGAGTTGGAGAGCCTACCTTCATTATATAAAGATGTGGGTATTTCCAGCATTTGAAATATTCTATTAGACTTTAACAGATCAATATTTCCTTGAGCGTAGTCTTAAATATTCTTTGATTTACAAAATTTTTCTCAAAATTAGAGTAGTACTTATAAATCTCTCATTAGAAGTATTATGCATGTTTTAAATAATTAAAACTGTTTAGAAGTTACCATTCTTAAATACTGATGTTTTCAAAAGTAAGTGCTATTATATTATTGATACATTATTAGGTTTTGCTGAGTAAAGCTGTTTCCACACATAAACATTTTGGCCACCTGCAACTGTTTGTCAGTAGACTTGGTTTGAGAACACTAGTAGTAATTGTAAACTTAGGAATGTGTGACAAGCTAACAGCCAGCTGTGCATGTCCTGACTTTTTCCAGGTGTTAAAATAAATATGACCATTTGGCTCACTTGTAACTCAACAAAATATTTCATGATTCATTAGCTTAAAAATCCATTTATAATTTTTATTGGAATAGATAATGTTATATTCATTTGAAATGACAAAATACATACCCAGAAATATTTGTGTTATCATTACTTATATTCCATGGTCTTTTCATAAACTGAAAGAATTTTAATGCAATATTTGTGTAAATTTTTAATTTTTTTCCATAGCAAAGTACTTGTTAGCCATGTTGCCTATGGGGATAAAAAAAACTTAAAAAAAGATGAAAGTATACTTTTTACTGAGTCAAAATTCAACTTGCCTTGGTAGAACCAAGTTCCAAACTGATATTACATTACTTTCACATGTATCATGTATTTGATAATTTCCTGATAATTATTAGTATTTATCATACACCTGCTGTTAGGTGTTAGCTTAAGAGACCCAGATGGCTGAATCTTGCCTTGGATAAACTGCTGATTCATGTAAGGTTTGTAAGGGAGAAAATTCATGCTTGTTTCATATTCTATTTGAAATACCACACAGCTTCATACACCAACCTATACTAGATTTTACAAGGTATAATAAACAAATATGATGAATTCTTTGAAAAATTATTATGTTAACTTATATTTGAATATTATATTAAATATTATTTTTTATTCCAGAACTGCTTCAGAAAGTGGCAAGAACAATGGGCTAAGTGTGTTCAAAAAGAGGGAAGTATTTTTTTTTAAAGAGAGTAAAACAAAACAAAACAAAACAACACAGCAGATCAGGGCAAAACAATACAATAACACAATTTCAAAACAAGACAACAGGAAATCAACAGTGGCTACCATAATGTCTCTTGTTTTCTTTGAAATAGTTGTCCATACCTTCATACACAATAAGTTAAAGCAAAACAAAATAGTATAAAACCAATCAAAACAAAAGAATGAGAGCCTTACAGCCCTTCAAAACAATAGGAAATCAATAATGGCTACCATAATGTCTCTTGTTTTCTTCAAAATCGCTGTCCATACCTTCACACATATTGAAATCAAATAATAGAAAGACTAAAACAAATCAAAACAAAGAATAAGAGTGTTATTGGACTTCTAAACAAAATGATAGGAAATTAGCAATGGCTACCATGATGTCTCATTTTCTTTAATGTAACTGTTCTTACCATCACACATAATAAAGTCAATTCTTGTAAACTCTTGAGAAGTTCTAGGCATATATAAGCCTACACATATACATCTATCCTTTCTGTATTAAAGGGAAAAGCAAAGCAAAACAAAGCATATGAAAAACAAGAAACAAGAATCAAATAAATGTAACAAAGAACACAAAACAACAATGTAGGCTTTCGAAACAAGGTGGTAGGAACATAACAAATTTTGTTGTTTTGCATAGTTATCTTCAAAATTCTTACCAAATTACCATATATAGGCATGCAAAATTGATCTCATCCTACAAATACTAACTGTTTTATTCCAAGAACGAATAGAATTAGTACAATCATTTTAGTAATATTAACTGTATATGTACAAATGTGTATCTTTTTTCTTCCTTTTTTTCTCCTTTTCCCTGAGTTACTTTTTTAAGAGGGAAGTATTTTGAGGGGAAATAATAGTAATGTTTTTTACTGTAATGATTTTTAATTTAAGCATTCACCATACTCTTTGATCATATCATGTAGATATTTACACTTGGGTGATACCCAGTCTTTGATCAGTATTTATATAATATTAAGAAATGCTCAAATACTGCCTCATTAAGTTTCAGGGGCAGTTTAGCATCTAAGACAATTGGAAAATTCAAAGTAGATTTTATTTTTTTTTCTACTCAGCAGCCCTTCATATCGATTCCATACTTACCAAGGAAGGTAGGGATGCACACTGTGGTCTTTACATACATACATGTAAAGACAGTATGGAATCAGATTTATGGCAATTCCATGGGTAGAGGGTAGAGAGCTAAAAGAAGGCAGGATCAGTCATGGTCTCTATCGAGAGGTCTAAATCTGTTGTGCCAGAATACTGCCATGTATATGGGCTTCAGAGCTTAGGAGGTTGCTCATACCAGGTTTTGGTTTCAGAAAAACTCAAGTAGGATTGCCTTTAATATACTGCACTAGTAACAGAATAATTGTTATTTCTTTGAATATGAGGTGCATCATTCATATTATCAGGAATGTAAAAATCATATCTAAACCTTTTATATAAAAAATAGGTCCAAATTCTGATTTTATCTACCTCAATCTCTAGTCCTTGACACAAATGTCAAACTCAGCCAAAGCATATTTAAAACCACATTGATATATAGTAAATTCTTAGGAATGAACATAAATCTTGTCAAAGCATTTTATTACTCTAATGGAAGTCATAGTAAATATATGACTATTTTAAAGTTAGAAACATAAAACAGGAATTAATGATGCTACCTAATATCTTCTTTTAAAATATTGTGACAAAATAATAAATGTAAGCAACATTAATTGCTTATTAATTAATTAATACTGCATTGGAAAAAGAACTATTACTAGTAGATCAAATGAATTAGTCCAAATGAAAACTAATCAACTGAAAAACTTTTAGATCTGAACAGATCCAAAATAAATATACCTTAAATGTTAATAATAGGTATCTCTGAGAAGAAAAGGGAACTGGTATGGTTGGGAGTGAAAGTTGAAATTTATGTCTTATGAATATACTTTGAGATGTATTTTATTAAATGGACTTTCCCTAGATGTAAGTATTTGTAATTTGGGAAACTAAATTGTATTAACACTTGAAAAAAATCATTTAAAAATTTCAACACAGCACTATGTAAGATACTCACTATATGTATTGAATATTTTTGCAAAACTTGGACCAATTATAATATAGTGGAAGAAACTACATTTTATAATGTTTTTGAAATTACTCAAATGTCCTCCAATGGATGTTGGTTAAGCAAATTTTGATATATCATGGAATGTTATATAGCAATAAAAAGAAACCAAATCTTGATACATTTAACAACTTGGATAAATCTTCAGGGAATTATACTGAGTAGGGAAAAAGCCAATCCTAAGAAGTTACATACTGTATGCTTCCATTTTGAAATGGAAATGAAATTTGAACATGTTGAAACATTTTAAAATGAAAAAGATTTTAGAAATGGGAAACATATTTTCATTCATCAAGAGTTAGGGAGAGGAGGAGGAGGCAAGGGAAAGGTGGATGTAGTTATTAAAGGACCACAGGGAATCCTTGTGGTAAAGGAACTGTTCAGTATCTTGACTGTGGTGGGCTCTGTGCAACCCTACACATGTGATAAATTTATGGAGAACTGTGGACATACTCAAATAAGTACAAATAAAACTGGAGATACCTGAATAAGACCAATGGATGTTATCAGTCTCGTCAATGTCAGTATAATGTTTTTGGTACTATAGTTTTGACAGATGTTACCATTAGTGGAACCTGGGTGACAGTATACAGAACCTCTCTCAGTTCTTATAATTTTTATATGAAACTATAATTATCTCAATAAGAATTTTCATTAAAAAGGACAGCTAAGAATTTTCCAGAAAGTTTGAAAAATATAGCCCACAGATTTAAGTAGTTCAGTTAATCCTCAAGCAAAACAGTGAAGGAAACCTACAGTTAGGTTAGTAAAGACAGCAAAGTATTCATCAAATTGCAATTTCCCTTTCATTATGTTAATAGAATTACCAGATATGTGACTTTTCAACTACCTCACACTTTCCAGTGTTTCTTGTGGTAGGCATTACTTTGTACTAAATTTCTTGCCAAAATGTTTTTAGATGGGGACCTTAAAAAAAAGGCAAGTTATTTTCATTTTCTTTTCTCTTGGTGTAAAACAAAGCAAGACTTGGTTTTAACTAAGGGATGGCAGAGAAACCATATGGAAACAACCTTGGTTTGCATAAGATTGTGGACCACACTCACCCACCAACCCAGAAGAGAAAGCCTACACTGTTATGTCATTTTTAACTATGGTATTTTTGTTTTCCTTGTTGCACATCTATTTCTTCCCTGAACCTATACACATAAACATATCAAAGTGTATTTTCAGAAAACCAAAAAGAGAAACAGATTGCTTTAAAGGACCTACCCTGGCAGAAGTAGACTTGGAATATATTTTAATAAAAAGATAATAAACACAAAGTTAGTATTCTATTACTGATGAAAAGACCCTTCAAATGTGAGGGTGAAATAAGGAAATTATCAGGACAAAATGGATATTATCGTGAGCCAAACTTCACAAAAGAGAGTCTTATAGATGTACTTCATTGAAAAGCAGAGTGATGCTAGGTAAAAGGTTTGAGGTGAGGTTTAAATTGAAAGAAACATTGTCTTGGGCCAGGGTTTTAGCTCAGTGGTGTAAGCACCTGCCTGGTAGGCGCGAGGCTGTGAGTTCAATCCCTGTTGCCAAAATAAATAAATAAATAAATCAAGGCCTTGATAACATAGAAATTGATGTTTATGTATTATATGGAATACTATAGTTATTGCTAAAAAGAATAAGGAACATAGTGTACTAGATGAGGAAGAAAAATGTAATTACTAGAAGGCACTTAGTGTATCTTAAAGTAGATAAGAAAGAAAAACAGGACAAGTGGGACAAAAATAAAGCAAAATAAATGGTAGATATAATTTCTGAGTTATAATAAACATGAACAAACTAAATACTTTTAATTGTAGTTAAGCAAAAAGTATTAGCTAGATTTAATAAATACAGCTGTGCACTGCATTCAATAAACATATCTAAAACAAAAGAATGTAGAAAGATTGTGAAGGATAAAAACAAAAAAATACAAATACTATATATAACCCCTCTCCATATGCCCCAAATCCAAAATCTTTAAGGCAAAAGAATTATTAGAGTTGGAATGTTTCTATCTAGTGTTTTAAAGTTCAGTTCACCCATGATAGGTCAGTTTCTTTTGTCACTCTTATATGAAGTTTATTGCATAAGCAATATATATTATTAAAAAAAATTTGGGAAGTACTGGTATCCTTATAGGGATTTTTTTTTGTTATCCAAATGTACACAGAGTCAAATACTATGAATATATTTAGAGCTTTTGAAACATATGTGTTATGGTTACTATTCTCTCATTGCTGAGACAAAATACTTGACTCTCAAAATGAAGGAAGGAAAGGTTTATTTAGTTCACAGTTTGTGGAGGTTTCAGTCCATAATTAGCTGGCTCCAAAACAGGATGGCATGGCACAGGACAACCATTCAGTGCAGCAGAAGACAGCAAAAGCAGCAAGAGCAAAAGGGGAGGAGCGTGGAGAAAAGACTCTTTCTGTCCCTAATATTGTGTGTGAGCTAGCCACCTAGGGTGGGTGTAGCACTGACACCCATAATCCCAGCGTTGGACTATGAATCAGTCACAAATTCTGGAAGCCCGCCCCCATGACTACGTGAGGCTTCGGGGGGATATCCACACCCAAACCATAATAATATGGTACATGTATCATGTACAAATATATATGCAGTTACATCATAAAAGCAATACCAATGTGGACTTGTACTTTGTTGCTCATAGCCTGCGTATGCCAAAATCCATATGTTGAAACAATCACCAGTGTGATAGTATTAAGAGGTGAGGCCTTTGGGAGATGATTAGGTATTGAGAGCCGAAATTCATGAGTGGGATTAGTGCCCTTATAGAAGACTTTCCAGAGAGCTGCTTTGTCCTTTCCACCACGTGAAGCTGCAGGGAAGTGACTACTGTATGAAGGAAGCAGTCCTCATCAGACAGCAGACCTGCTGGCACTTTGATCTTAGACTTCCCAAACTCCAGAACCATGAGAAGCAAATTCTTGTCCTTTTTGAGCTGTATAGCTCATGGTATTTTGTGATAGCATCCCAAAAAGACTATTGAAACTGTCAAAACTTTCAGTTAATTAATAGAATAAATATTGTAAGTTTTAGGTAATCATTTTATACATGTGACTTTTTATGAGTAAAAATGTTTACTGTAAACTTTCAGAATTGTCAAAAGGATAAGGGGTAATTGTATGATAGCACAATGAATACTTTATTATCCTTCACCCAGTTTAAGGCATAAAACAGTACTAAAAAAGTTAAAATCATGTAGTTTTCCTGGTTTACACCATTCTTTTCCAATCTGGGCCGGTTCACCCCTCCTTAGGCAACTTGGTGGTCCCCCGCTCATGGGAAGTCACCATATTGATGCCCAACTTAATGTGGACACCCGATCAGCATAGCGCTCTGCAGCTCAGAACTCCTGGGCTCAAGCGATCCTCCCATCTCAGCCTCCCAAGTAGTTGGGACTACAGGTATGCACCACCACACCCAGCCTTGTACCCTTCTTTTCTACCATTTTTGCAGAATTTACCACCATACTGTCAGTACCACATTCTTCTAAATAGTTTTACTATGTCTTAGAAACATGGTGGTATTTTGCATGTTTTTAAACTTGCAATAAGTAGAGTAAAAATGCATTTGTTCTTCTGTAATGCATCCTTTTTTTTTTTTTTTTGCTCAGTGTTGTAATTGAGATATAGTATTGAAATGCATAATTATTTTATCCTAAGTGCTGAGTCATGCTTGATGATATTTATATACTGCAATTTAATAACCTATTCTTTTATGTATAGCCATTTAGCTTAGCCAGAATGTTGCTATTTCAGACAATAATGTTAAGAATATTTTTCAACATATTCCCTTGTGTGAGAATATTTGTAAGTTCTGTGTTTTTGAATGAAAATATCGATCAGAGGATATGCATATTTTCATAGGATATGGCCAAGGCATTCTCCAAAATATTTGTAGCAGTTCATATTCATCAGCATTTAAATATTTATTTCTGGGTACCCTCACATTTAGTATTATCAGACATTTAAAATTTTGTCATTATCATAGATATAACTGTATCTGTGTGGCTCAAAGTTACCTTTATTTGATTACTCATAATGTTGATTATCTTTTCACTTTATTTATTGTTTTTCTTCCTTGAATTATCTTTAATAATACTACATATAGTATTCAAACTTCAGTTCATTTAGTTAGCAAATACTTATTGGATATCTCCTATATCCTGGATATGAGAAAGATTCTTATCTTTGCCCTAATGAAACTTACAAAGTGAACTTTTTGTTTTTCAGTTTAAAGGATTGAAATATAGTTGAATGTTGTCCTTCAAACTAAGTTTGATAAACATCAAACCATTCAAATATCTGCTTTGGCTCAAGTCATCCAAAGGACTTCCATAGAATAATTTCACACTGATGTTAAAATTTTAAGTATTGAATGCTGGTACTGAAAATGATGTTTGCCTAAGAAAATTTGATATTTCTGTTACATACACAAGTAGATAAATAACTGGGCACTCGAGTCTGTATCTCAGAAAAGAAATCCAAACTGTTAAATTTTGGTGGTCATGTGTTTATAAATGGTATTTAAAGCTATGAGGCAGAATACTCATTGGAATGAGTATATAGAAGGTAAAAGAAGATTTGGGCTGAACCTTGGGTGTATGCTAACACTCGAAAGTTGTGAATATTTGGAAAAGAGCAGTTGAAAAACTCTCTCTCTCTCTCTCTCTCTCTCTCTCACTCTCTCTCTCTCTCTCTCACACACACACACACACACACACACACACACACCCTACCACAGTTCTTTGCATGTGAGGAAGTCAGAGGTACAGTCTCCTGACAGCTTCAAAAAGCATGTATGCATGCTGAGAACTGCTACTGGTGGCCATGTGGAAAGGACCAGAGTGGGTTCTACAGAGCTAAGGGAGGCTTCTGAATGGCAGGCAGCAAAAGAAAAAAAGGAAGGCCCTACCAGACAACCTCAAGGAGCCAAATTTTGCTAGCAGGAAGAATCAGCTTGGAGGTGGATTCTTCCCCCCAGAAGCTTCTGAAACACTCTGAGATGCGAAGCCCTCCACAATGTGTCAGATTCTGACATATGAACATGAGCTAATACATGAGTGCTATTTTAACCTGATAAGATTGTGGTGATTTGTTATACAGCAATACAAAACTAATACATTATCAAAAAGAAGTGCGTATGAATTGACAAACATGAAGCTAAATCTAAACATCTTTATAAAAACAATATTAACTAATTTGAGGCATCTTTTTTTTTTAAAAAAAAAGCAAAAGTAAAATCTGATAATACATGGTTGGAACCTGGGCTAACTGTAGCTAAAATATTTAGAATCTTTATATTTGAGGAGCAGGAATTTGTAGGTGTGGTATCTCCTAAAATCTGAGGTTCTTCTTGGACAAATAACATCAGTGACTGCAGTTTCCTGCTTCCCATAAGGTTAGTTGTGGCCATGTGTCAAGTTCTCATCAGTGGAACGTAAGTTTGAGTCATATGTTGTTTTAAAGGAAATGGGTTTTCCTGGACTTCTTTTTTTCTGATGTTTGGAACATAACATAGACAACATGCTCACCCATTCTGACCATACAGATGCCTGGGGGTAGGATGAAAGAAAATCATCATCATCATCCATCATCTTTTGGGTCCTTGAATAATTAAGTAGAGCAGAGACATATTGCTAGCTTAGTGTGTATCTTTGAGACCATAGCATGATTTAGAATTTATTTAATCATTTATATTTTTAGATCTGTTTCTTAGAGTACTTTAATCTTAGCTTCAACCTTCTTGGAACTGGAGTGACACAATCGTAGAAGCCTGAAATATAGGGCATTTGGCTTAGCAAAATTCAGGACTTAGCAGTGAGGCGGTAGATCTTATGCTGTTTGGGGTACAGAAGCAGCTGACTTTTCCAGGCTGTGAGGCTCAAATTTCTGGATTCTCTATCACCTTCCTTCTCTGTTTGCATATTGGCATATTTTTGCCTTAGGTCATCTTTTTCTTATAATACCTTGCTAAAAGCAGCAAGGGCAGCCAACATATATTCCTTTCCACTTTTAGTAATGTATGATAAAAAAAATAACATGAGATAAGACTATGGCTTGAAACTTTCCTTAAATCCTCCTTAATGAAAAAAAAAATCAAATTTTTGAAAAAGATCAAATGAAAGATACTGCCTTGCATCCTAAACCTGTTGTTTCAGATGACCTCAGAATAGGCATCATTAAAGAAAAAAGGGTGGGAGCCAAGAAGACTTCTTCCCAAAAAAAATTCCATGAAATTTTCATGTAGATACTGGCATATAAATAGACAAAAATTAGAGAAACATAATTCTACTAAGGTGTTTTGGGGAATTATACTGCCAGTGTATTTACAAGACTTGTGAAGCACTACGATTGTTTAATCCTTAAAGCAGTCTTGAGCCTACCAAACCAAGGCTAGCAAAGTACAGTCCCTCTTTCCCACTTCATACTACCTAAGTTCTCCAGAAAATCAGATATGGCCACAGAGGATTATGAACAAGGAAAAAGCTCTGTAAGACGAAGGCAGAGGCTATAGATGATATGGGATTTATTCCTAAAATAGCAGACCTGGGTCTAAACAAAAATCTTTGCTCCCATGCCAAGGGGCTTTTAAAATTTTGTCCAGAATGACTTTAATCATGGTTAAAGATCAGTGACTGATTCTGGATTTGCTATTCTTCCTTTACCCTTCATTTATTCAAAAGTTTCTCCACCTTTGTTTATTAGGAGTCAAGCTTTAGTGCATTGTTCATAAGACTATGAGGAGCCTCATGTGCACAGAAGGGAAACAATATTGCATCCCCTTGGATTTTGGTCTAAATGAAATCTTACATTATTTTCCATAAAGACGGAATGAGCCCTTTCTGTGTGTGCATGGATGATCAGACTCCTAGTTGTCTCCAAAAAATCTGTTTTCCTATTCCTAGTTACCAGAAAAAGACCGTATTTTCTAGTCTGACTCAAAAGTGTATTGGCATGTAGCTAATTTCTTGCTATTAGGCAGAAGGTGTTTATGCAGCATAAAATTGCTCTAACTAGTTTTTTTTTCTTTTCCCTTCCCATGGAATAGTTATAGTGGCATTCTAACTTTGACCATACAGATAAAGACAACAGCCTAGCAGATGGCACTGTAATGGTATGAATTCGGGTTAGGACTTTGAGTGATATGCTCTATGGAGCAGAGCCACCTGGATTCCTCACATCAAGACTGTAATATGAAAGTATAAGAAGCAAGATGGACAGTAGATACTAGGAAGTAGGAAGAATTTATACAGATGGGAAGTGAAATGAGATGGGAGGAAGGGGAGGGAAGGAAGGAAAAAGGAATTTAAAGGAAAAAAATAATGGAAAAAATGGAAGTAGAGCTTTTGTAAATGGGAAGGGGAAGAAGAGTTAAGATGGGTTATATATACGTGCAAATTTCCCATGATGAACGGGGTCAGTTTGTACGGCAAACATATGTTAATAAAAATAAACTAAAAAAGAAAGTGAAATAAACATTTTGTTTAAAACAGCCTAATCTTTTCCTTAACTAATTCAGAGGACTAAAACAGTATCTAAGGTTGGACTTTATTAAGTATATGTGATAAAAATTTCAATGATGACCACTAACAGAATAAAAATTATATATATATATATATATATATATATATATATATATATATGTAATAGCAGAAAAATCTGCATCCTACCTCCAAAAAAAAAGTAAAAGTAATGGAAAACAGGACAAATCATACAAGGTAAGATGGCACAAATAAGCTGAGAAATGTAAGTAATCCAATAAATGCAATCAATTAAACTCATCAGTTAAGACTCAGAAAATATAAAAATTAAAAGTTAAAAATAGTAAAATATATTAGGCAAAAAGCCAAAATGAATTTAGGTTGTTTTATTTCTATCAAGCAAAATGATTCTGATCCACAAAAGAGCTCTATTAGGGAAAGAAAAGTTCACTATATTAGATGTTCAGTTCTGCAGGAAGATATAACAATTCTAAACTTCTATTCCCTCAGTAATATAACCATGGTATATATAGGAAATTTTTTTTGTGATAGGGTCTCGCTATATAGGCCTTGGACCCCAGGCTGGCCTCAAAATCACGGTGATCCTCCTGCTTCAGCCTCCCAAGTGCTAGGATGACAGATGTGCACCACTGCACCTGGCTGGGGATTATTTTTATTCAGTACCGGGGATCGAACTCACAACCTCATGCCCACCAGGCAGGCGTTTAAGCCACTGAGCTAAACTCCCGGCCCCCCCCCCTTTTTTTTTTTGATACAGGGTCACACTGTAGTTCAGGTCAGCCTCGTTCACGTTGTAGCCCAAGCTGGCCTTGAACTCACAATGCTCCTCCTGCCTCAACCTCTTGAGTGCTGGGATTAAAGGCGTGCGCCACCACGCCCGGCTTGGGGATTATTTTTATATAATCTTTTTTTTTTTAATTGTTGGAACCAGGGATCAAACTCACTACCTTGCACCAGCCAGGCAGGTGCTTAAGCCACTAAGCCAAACTCCCGGCCCTATGGGTATTATTTTTAAAAGAAGTAAAAGCCCATCTGGTGAAGTTTCCTTGATTTGGTGTGTAGAAAATCTTCATTTTCTTTTTATTTTCTGTTACATGAACTTTCCAAATCTGCAGTACAATGTTTGTAGAAATGCAAAAAGGAAGTGCTTTGGTTTTATATTCTAGGGTGAATGGATTTCATTTTTTCACTGTTTCTTCTGATGTTATCCATGAGCAATTTTAAAGTATACTTTATCAGACTGAGGGCATTTCTTTTATTTCTGATCTGTTTTTTCTTTCTGTTCTTCATTCCTGATCATAAATGGATGTTGGATTTTAATGTATCTATTAGAATGATCATGTTTTTTTCTGTATTTTATTCTATTAAAATAGTTTATTGTATTAATTAATCTTAAAATGTACAAACTTGCGTTAAGATAAGTCCATCTGGTTATGCTATGTAATCCTCTGTGTGTGCTGTTAAATTTCATTTGATGACATTTTCAAAGAATATTTCTGTCAATATTTGAGAGATATTTGTTTTTTCTTTCTTTGTTCAATCTTAGTATGACTTTGGAATTGGGATAATACTAAACTCAGAATAAATGGACAAGTGTTACTTTTTTATCTGTTTTCTAAAAGAGTCTATGAAGAATTAGGTTTTTTTTCTTTAATGTTTGATATATTTCACTAGTGAAACCATCTGGACCTGAGATTTTCTTTATGAAAAAATTTATTAGCAAACTTAATCTTTTTCTTTGTTATAGATCTAGAGTCATATTTTTCCACTTTTTAAAACTAATTTTTGTAATTTTAGATTTCTAGGAATTTTTCCATTTTATAGAAGTTTTCTAATCAATTGACAAAGTTTTTTATGATATTCCTTCATAATCCTATTAATTTCTATAGGATAAGAGTTGATGTGCCCTCTTTCATTCATATTTTGGATATATTTAAATGAGTAAATTTACAGTTTTATTTCTAAATGCCAGTATTTCATGACTAAATTTTGTTTTTCATGACTCAACTTCTCATGAACAATTTTAGATACCAACTAAAAAGGTGTGAGGTAACATGTATATGCAAATTTTCAAAATTCTGCTGGGTAATAGTATGAGAGTAAGATTTTGGAGATCATTTTTCTAGTTCCTACTTATGTAGAACTAAATAAATGTGGGCATGCCTCACGTGGAATAGTCTTTGCTCAAAAAAATATGGTTTTAGTATTTGATAGTCTTTTCAGATTGATTTGAAGATAGTCCAAGAAGGTCATGTCAGAGTCACTTAGGCAAACTTTATTGGCCATTGTTGTCATCTTTCATTCAGCTGTCATCAAGTAATTCTGTCCACATATTTCACCTGCAAGCAATAATCTTGACCCACTCTGAGGAATGTAAATGAGACCTCACTGTTTTTAAAATTACCTTCCCTCAACTACAAGTGCATTTGTTGTTAGTGGAGTGTGGCCAAGGCTGTAAAATTCAACGTGGATCTTGAATGGGGACAAGACTGACATTATCTTTATTCTCTAGAACCTCTTTTTGTATGGTTGTTAAAATAATTCATTACCATGAATTGGAGGTGATATAACATGGTAGTTGAATTCCAAGAGGGCTAAAAAGAACTGCTTGCTAGTCCTCTTAGCTCCTCAGGTCAGGAGTCCTAAAACATTATTTCTGTCACATTCATGTGACATGTGACATTCAACATGACTTCAGAAAGAAGTCACAAATCCAGTGCAGATTCAAGGGAACAAAAAATAGATTCTACCTTTTGATGTGGGAGGAAGGAGAGCTGTGTGTGTGTGCCACAGTTGGCCATTTAGATTTATTCTTCAGTTAATTTTCTATTCATACCATTTTCCATTTAAATTCGGGGTTGTCTTGGTCTAAAAGTTTTTAAGAACTCTTAGTATGTCACAGATAGCAGTTCATTTTCTATTGCAACAAAAATACTATTCACCTAAATGTGTTATGTTTGTTGAATATGTTTATATATTATGAGATTCACATTGTTTATTTTAGTTTGGTCAAATATATATATCTTTCCCACTAATATTTATTGTTTTAGTTTTTTTATTATGTCAAAATCCCTGAAATAAGTAACTTAAAATGAGGAAAGATTTATTTTGGCTCATAGTTTCTGTCCATGGTTTGTTGGCTCTGTTTCTTTTGGGTCTGTAGAGAAGCAGCACACCATGGTGGGAACACAAGGCAGAAGAAACTGCTTACCTCATGGCAGTTTAGGAGGCAAAGAGAGAGAAAGGGATCAGGGTCCTAATATCCTCTTTTACTTTTAAATATGTAGTCAATCTGAATTAAGTCTTTATTTGATGTGACATCAGGGCCTGGGTTCATTTATTTGCCAATTGAGTCAACAGTCATGAATAAAATGAACCAGTCCTTTCCTAGTGAATTGAGATACCACTTTTATCATGTAAATACCAAGATTGATTTCTGAGGTAAGTATTCTCTTTAACTGAACTATTTTTATTTTGACTAGTCTGAAGTGTACAATTTAGTGGAATGAAGGGTATCTATACCATTGTACAACTGTCACCATCTCCAGAACTTTTACTTCTTCCCAGACTGAAACTCTTTGCCCATTAAACATAAACTTTCTATTCTCCATCCCTCAACCTTTGGCAGCCACTATTCTACCTTCTGTCTCTATAAATTTTGCTACTCTTGCTACTTCATACTCACAAAATCACGGAGTATTTGTTCTTTTGTAACTGGCTTCTCTTAGTATCATGTCTTCCAGGTTGATCCTTCTTGTAACATGTGTCAGAATTTACTTCTTTTTAAAGGCCAAATAATGTACTCCATTGCGTGTGTGTGTGTGTGTGTGTGTGTGTGTGTGTGTGTGCATGTATGCCATATTGTGTTCATCCATTCACCCACTGATAGATAACTTGAGTTACTTCTAGTTTGTGGGTGCTGTAGACAATCCTGCTGTGAACATAGGTATACGAGTATGTGTTTAAATTCCTGCTGGCAGTTCTTTAGAGTATGTACTCAACTGAATTATTTTATCCATTTCTATGCCAATACCACACTAATTTATAAGCATTTTATAAATTTTGTTTCTAATCAAAAGAACAATTCCACGTACCTTTCTAGATGTTTATTGCTATTATTAAAAAGCTGTTGATCTTGCATATTTTATACTTCTAATGACTTTACTAGATTCTTGCATTGTGTCCAATACACTTTTATTATAATTTCTTAGAATTGCTATGTTGTATTTCTTAATATTTTAGAAACAATTTGTGTCAGAGTTCTACTGACCTCATTAAATAATTAATATTTCTCATTGTGGCAGTCATTGTGTGTGACTGGAATGATCACTTCTGAAAAAGAAACTTGCCATTTAATTGCAAGAAGTGCAGTTAGTTGGTAGCCTTCAGCCGTAAATGCCTATAGACTGTCTCAGCTTTAGAGCCGAGACCATACTGTTCCTGGCAAGTACAGCTAAAGACTGAGCATAGTGCACACACTAGGTCTGCCAATTCTGCCAACACTGGATTCTTCTCATGGGCAGTACTTGCTCTGCAGATGCCCATTGGATTAATGAAACTGTCAGATCTGTAACCTCTCTCTCTCTCTCTCTCTCTCTCTCTCTCTCTCTGTCTCTCTGTGTCTATGTCTCTCTATCTGTTTCTTATATTATCCTTTAATAAGTCTCTTACAGTCCTACTTGAGAGAACTTTTCATGTTCAAGATTATGACTAGTATGAAAAATGTCATATATGGATTGTAAGTAAAACATTTTTAAATGGGTATGGGGTCTATAGAAAGGTAAATTCTTAGTAATTATTATGAAAATTATGATAGGCCATGTCATAGGAACCTAAAAGCCCCAATTAATGTAAACATTATATGACATTACATGAGCTAAGATTAATAATATCCACAAGCGTGAACAATGGGAAAGGGGGACTGGAGGAGGAGGGAGGGCAGGGGAGGGACGGGGAAGAGGTTTAAAAAATGAGAACCAAGTTGTGGTTTGTACATGTAACCACTTCCCAAGATGATTGCAAACTGTGTGAACTCTACACTTGTACTAATAAAATTTTAAAAAATTAAATTATCCTCCTTAAAATGAACTAATTCATATCTTAACTGTTTCAAATTACTCTGCCCATTTTCAAACTAAGTGGACATAAGTTGTCTTTGCCTTGAATTATTTACCTTCACATTTATCAACTTGATTTTATAATCAGGAGGTAGGGTACCTATTATATATGAAAAAATTGTTGAAGTCTAGGTCCTGCTGCTTGCTAGCTAGGTGATATTAGGTATATTAAACCATTTTGAGGTTTATGAACAGCATAGGGAATATTTATCTCTGAGGTTAAACTGGTATGTCTCAGATGTCCTCCATAGTTTTTATTTTTGCTGTAAAAGGGGTTTCTTAAGGTCACACACCAGGTTACAGAGTCACATACTTGTTTTATTGCATCTTGGCTGGAGCTTTTTATTTTATTATGCTGCCTCATTAAAGTAAGTAAAAGGATAAACTGGGTGACAGAGTGGCTGGTTCCTTAAAGAAGGAAGAGGTGATGCCCTCCCTGGAATGACAGGTCAGTATCTGTGCTTCTTTTTAGTTTAAGTCTCAAAAAGGTCAAGTGTGATGGTACACACTTATAATCCAGCACTTTAGGAGGCCGGGCAGGAGGATCAGGAGTTCTAGTCTAGCCCAGGCAACTCCGTGACTGAGTGAGACTCTGTCAAGATTAAAAAACAAAACAAAAGCCCCATCAAAGATGGAGTAAGTGCAAAGGCCCCAAGTTCAGTCCCTAGTATCAAGAAAAAAAAGAGGCTCGAAAACAAGTGCCCAAGCCAAGCACTCATTTATATTTATATTTGAGCAGAAACATTTCAAAGCTGATGTTTCATTTAGGTTTACTTGTAAATTGTATTTATATTTATCTATATATCAAAATATTTATATATGTTACTTCCTTATGCTAATAGTAAACTGAAAAATAAATAAAAATGTATTGTTAAAAGTCGATGCCCAATTTTCTTGAGCAGTTCATCTCAAGACAATATCAGAGGCCGAAAAGCACTGATAGAGCCATCAGCTAAGTGTGGCGTGTCATCCCCCAAGTGTTGAACTTACTTAAATACAGTGTGGTAATGTGAAATAACTTTTCCATTAGAACAAATAAAAACATAGCATGGAGTAAAATAAAATTTACATAATTTGAGGTAAAATGTGAGACTTCGGCATATGTTATGTGTATTTAACGATATTCATACGAATCTTCACTCTAAGAGATACTTTTGTGAGAAAACTTGAATATGCTTTGGGGCAGTTAATAATACTGAAGAAAAAAATCCTCTGTTTTTATTTCAGCATTCTCTTTTTGTTCTAAAGAGCAAGAATTTAAAGATAGGTATTTTTATAATAAATACTAAGTTTTAAGAAGATTACCTTACTAGAAACATCAGAAAAACGAGCTGCTTAGAGATATTTTAGAGCATTAACAGAGCCTCAAATGATATTTACCATCCTATAGATAATTTGTTATTCCCCAATCTATATTTGAATAGTTTGGAATAATACATATTAATTACATTATAATACTTATAACTGAGCTTTAGTCACCTCTTGTATGTATTTTCTGACTGGCAAAACTATCAAAAACGGAAAATACCAATTTTTTTTCTTCTATGAATTTTCTATGCTGTACTTGAAAAGCTTTACCTATTGTTGCCATGTCCTGCAGGGGGCACTAGATACAATAGTGAACATGTTTGACGTTAGGCAAATGCAAATGGCCTGTGTGAAGTAAGTAAGCATTGTGAGTGCCATGGTACTGATACTGCAGTTGCTGTCGCTGGACAAACCCTGGTACATGTGGGTTTCCTAGGGACATGTCGCCTTCCCTTGAAACCATAAAGACTTTTTTGAGACAGAAAACAGCAAGGTAAGATTCACAGTGCTAATATAATTCATTTCCTGGATGCACAATTCATTTCACTGTAGAAAGGGGTATAGATAAGTAAGGTCAGACTTAAATATACCACATAAAACTGTAGAATGAGTACTAATTCTATGTAATGCTAAAGTGGACGGGGAATGTCTGTGCTGTGTGTCCTAAAATGCAGCACATAGAGGCATATTCAAAATCACATCCCTGGAGCCTGTGGTGCGTAGCTCATTTGTTCAGCACCCAGGATGCTGAGTCGGTTGGAGGAACCTGCAAAAAGTACTTGAGTTCACTCATGCTGACTCCAGAGTTATTTATAAACCTCCATGGAAGCCTTAGTTATCCTATATCGTGTTCTAAACTCTGGTTCTAATCCAACATACACCTAACAATTCAGTCATTTATTAGTTACAGCCTAGACTACTATTGATGTAACATATCTATGTATCTTAAGCGTATTGTGAAGAAAACCTTATATTTATGATCAGTTTAAATAATTAATTATTGACCTTGTTTATTCTGTACTTGATGCTTTTTCAACATCTTCAGAAATGGATTTTGTTTTCTTAAATGTGAATTTGCTCCTTTTATGTATTTTTAATCTCTACTCTTGACATCACTATCCAGCTGCTCAAGTGGAGGTATATGTTTTTCAAACACCCCTTTCCATCTTAGCTTTCATATCTTATCACTAAAATCCACTGGTGTCATTTCCCAGATATCCTATTGGTGTTGCAATCCCATACTTAATATTTTGCGTATATTCTTTCCTAGTTTTCATTCATGCTAACCCTGCAGTGAGTCTTCCTAAAAGTAACTGGACTATTTGCACTTAGTAGGTGCTCAGTAAAACTTCTTGAATGAAATTGAATGAACATTCCTGAGCACGTAGTATGCAGAATGTTTGGATTAATAAAGAATATTCCTTGCTACTCAGTAGTTCATAGTCGAGAAAGAAAGGCTGAAGTGTGAACAACTGACAACACCTGAGATTAATGAAATAACTGTTGAGTAGAAATTATAGAGGGAAAGTGCTGAAAGTGGGGAGGAAAGAATAAATTCAGTGCGTGAAATGGGAGGGATTGGGCTTTTGGGGAGAAATGATCCATACTTTAAGGATTCTTAAAGGGCTCCTGTCTTAGTTACTTTTCACTCATTGCTGAGACAAAATACCTGACGCCCAAAATTAGGGAAGGAAAGGTTTATTCTTACAGTTTCTCGGGAGTTTCAGTCCTACTTAGTTGGCTCCAAGTCAGCATGGCGTGGCGGGGCTGCCCTTCATGGCAACTGCAAGCCACAAGGCACGCTGGTGAGGGTGGGGGGAGGGAGAGAGAGAGAGAGAGAGGCAGAAGAGGAAGACCCACCTTCCCTTACACTGTATGTCGGCTCCACCCCTGGGCGGGTACAGCACTCACATTGCCAATCCCGGTGCTAGACAAAAAACTGAACACAAGCAAGTGCCAGACTTAGCCCCATCAAAAGTATGTGAGGACTTGGAGGTACATAGCGTATCACCCAATACATCTCCTGAAACAAGAGAGATTAAAATAAAAAATTTACTTGAAAAGAAAAAGCAGGAGCCATGGCACCAAGATGTGGATGAAGTTTGGTGAAATTAGTATAATATAGCTGAAATTTTTCATGTTGAAGTGCTTGGGTTTTTAAGAATAGAATAAATTGTATTATTCCACAATAACATTAATTTAACAAATCATTTTTGGTACTTTAATTCTATACTTCAATCTAGCCCAGGTCCAAAATTCCATAGTTAGAATATGAGAGCAATTTTATTGCATGAACTGAGATACAAGCACTTAAATTGGCCCTTGGAAAGATTATGTATGTTAGCATTAACTTTATAACCAACACCATTTGTTAAAAGAGTAATATTTCTTGTCCCTTAACCCCTGCCTTCACCCCACATGTCATATTATCTTCCACATCTAAGCTTGGGGTGTGCAAGCACACTGCTCTACTCTTAATAGAGTCAGTGGGAATCATGCATTGGCTATGTACTTATTAATGATCAAATTTGACTGAAAATTTCAGCTAACCGATTTCTCTATCAAGTTTCGCATTCTGTATCTACTAATTGGTTTTTGCATAGATAAAGGAATACATATAAACATGATCTTTTAGTAGACTTTTAGTTTTCACTTAATCAGGAGGAATTATTACAATGTAGATTTAAAATGACATCCTTATTTTTTAAGTAGGTGATGTATGCAATTCTGCCACAATTAGCACCCAAAATTCAGTGTGACCTTTATGGCAACTGGTGATACTCTAATATTTCTGAGTAGTATGTAAAAGAGTATATCTCCTTTCAATGTGACTGTGTAATTGCAATACATATTAATAGGCATACATACTTGTGGATAATCCTGGAATGTATATCTGTATTTATAATTAGAAACAGTTATGTGAATTTGATATAAATGTCTGTCATCAGTGGTGTTTGATTGTCAATTTTCCTTGTACATTTTGCAAGAATTATAAGTGTATGGTAGCCTGCTATTCTTAGACCTTACAACAGGTAGTCAGTGAGTATTCAGAATATCTTAAAATTCTTTCATGCATAATATTTCACAATCCATAAATGTTAGAGTGATTTTTATGTGCTTTATTATACAAAGTAAGAGAAGCATTCTAGAATTTCAAACTGTAATTTCATATATGAAACTCAATTCTTAACTTTCTGTTTTTCATAACTCCAGAAGAAACCTCAGGAGGAAAGGCTATTTGTTTTATTATGATCTGCTACTTTTTACACAGATTTCCCTTAATTTTGGCTTCCTTTAATTTTCCTCTCTTTGTTTTGCTTTTATTATCCTCATTCCATGCTATATACTTTAGATTTAAGTACAAAACTAGGAGAAACAAAAATAAATACAAAAACATGTTTATGTGGAGGATTTTCATTGTGTTTTTATATTTTTCTGTATTATTTGAGAATTTTAAGCATTAGAAGATGAAGAAATTATTATTTTGATCACAAAAGACTAGTACTAATGTTCTAGCAACTTTTAAAAACTGGCTAATGGAATTCTCAGTATATAAATTTTAAAGATGATCCTGTACAGGTTGTGGTGATTCACACCTCTAATTGCAGAACTCTGAGAGGCTGAGGTAGAAGGATTGCAAGTAAACAATTCAGCAACATAGTGAGACCCTATCTCTAAATAAAAAGCTTTAAAAAGTACTGGGGACAAAGGTCATGGGTTCAATCCCCACTACCTGCCCCCATCTCATCCCCCAAGAAGAAACACTCACCTAGATTTCTTTGACTACATTAATTTTCAAATTTATTGGTTTGACGTGTTCATAATGTTGCTCTTCCTAAAAGCTGTTTATAAAACAAATCATTGAATTTTAGGAATGTTTTTGAATTTTATGTCACACTAACTAACTTCTTTCATCCACTCTGGATTTTGCTCTTTGCTCATTTTTTTCTTTCTTACTATATTTCCTGTGGTTTTTACCTTATGTTGGTATTTGTTGAATTATATTACACATTAGGTGCACTTAATGGGGAATCTGAACAATATGATTCTAAGTTTGAGGCCAGCCTGGACAATTTAGCAAGACCTTGTCTAAAAACAAAACAAAAAAAGGACTGGGGATATAATTCAGCACAATTGCCTAGCATGTGTGAGGCTCTGGGTTTAATCCCAAGGTCTGGCAAAAAAATAGTTAAGAAATGCTGCAATATATAGTACATAAATGCTGCAATATATAGTATGCAAAGTGTATATATGAGGAGATATAAAGCAGTATAATCTATTATTCCACAAAGAAGAAAGCACAAATAACCAACAATCAAAAGATTATTTGCTTCTTTAAGAATTGGATAATATGGATGGAAACAATTGATTTTTATTTTAATGAAGGATTCAAAATAATTGCTTATCCACAAGACTGGCAAGAAATAGCAGAAAATGAAAACTTTCTATCTCTATTGATAAATGTAACAATTATTGCAATTCATGCCAGAAAGCAGTCTGAAAATATATATAACAAATGTGAAAGATGCAAATCTTTTGAACCCACAAATCTGTGACTGAAACCTTATTTAAAGAGATTATCACATGATAAGGAGTATTTTTGTAACTGTGTTGTCTATACCATAGAAAAATTGGGACTGTAAATATCTACCAATAGAAAATTTAGTAAATTGACTGCTTTATGTAATAGAATCCAATGTGGCCATTAAAATAGTATAGATCTATATTTATTGGTCTGTAAAATATTAATGATGTGTTATTCAGTAAAGAAACAGGATATAATACAACATGTATAGAACGGTTCTGTTTATCAGAGGTTGGCAACTTCTGCTATAAAAATCAAGTAGTAAATATTTTAAGTTTTTCAGGTTATATAATCTCTGTTTAATATTCAACTCTCTTGTTGCATACTGCAAAAGTAGCTAAGGACAATGTATAATCAGAAAAAAATGGTTGTTTTCCAGTAGAATTTTATTGGAGAAATAGGCAATAATTTAAGATTCTTAGTCTTTATCATATATGCAAAAATTTCTCTGTGTGTATGAGAGAGAGACAGAGACAGCAACACAGAGAAAATGAATGAATATGCATCCATGAGGAATGATCTAAAGAGATAGTGAATGTTTAAATGAATGTATTACAATAGAAGACACATTGTCAATAATCTCCCTCAAAATACTGAAATACTGCCCCTCGTTTTGAACACACTTATCCCATCATTCTTGGCAATATATCTTCTTCTATGAAGTTTTTTTCTTAAAACTTAAACATGCACTGTATTTTTCAATCATCCTTTGTAGATATCTAGAAGTATGTTCACTTGTAATCAATAGTAGATGACTGTGGGAGATTCTAACTGACTTTTACTTGCTACTTTATATACTTCTGTATTATTTGATTCATAGAAAACAGGTTCATTCCATAACATAGAATTAAGAATTTTAAGATTTTCCATGCTACCAGATAAAGTAATATTTGAATATAGTTCAACATTTTGCATATGTCAGATAAAGAAATATTTAAATGTGGTTCATTATTTTATCTGCTGCAAAATTACCTCATTCCTGCATTACTGTACATACTTCTTTCTTTAGTAATCTCTTTGTCCTGATTCTTCATCTAGTTATATATACTATATTTTTTTACAAAAGTATAAATATATTTTAAAATCTAGAATTCTATTATCTAACCCCCCTAGGCTATCAGAAATTATATATATATATATATATATATATATATATATATATATATATATATATCAGGTCTCCTATTTCTATATTGCTAGCTTCTGATTTTAGTTTCTGTCCCCTTAACATAGGTGTCCATCAAGGTTTTCTCTTTGTTCTGATCTTTTTTTACCACATTATCTCCTTTGGCATTCTCATGTGAGAATTCATCTGGACATTCATACACATAGATGACAAATAGCCATTTCTGCCTTGGGAATTTACTCTCACACCCACTTACAATAATCACTTACCCATAGCTACTTTCAGCTCCTTATGTGGACTTTAGCTTCAATCAGACTCCTCTTCTACATGGGTCAATTGTGGATTTACTAACTTAGCATTAGCACCTGGCTCACCACAATATGTAACTTTGGGAACCTAGCTTTCCAGTATCTTTCAAGGGGCACCTTGGTGCTTCTGAGACAGAGAAATATAAGAGCAGACCAACAGTCTTACCTAAAAAGAAGCAGATGTGTTGTGTGATTTCAGGAAGGCAAACTAACGGTTCATAATAGTGGACTAGAGTTAGACATGTGGAGCAGAGAGTCCATCAAAGATAACTGAGTTTTCTGGCCTGGGCAGATAGGGGAATGGCTACTGGTTTCCCCTAGGAGTAAAAGACTGTCAACATTTGAGAAACTAAAGTGAAGGGTCAGAATACCAGGCAGAGGGAAGGATGAGTATTTCAGACAGAAGATGCAACACAGCAAGGCCTTGAAGATGTGGAAATCATCAATCTTCTCTGGAAACTGCAAAGAGTCTAGTGGAGTTAGAACACAATAGCATGGCTTGTGGAGTTGGGACCAGCAGATTAGAGAAATGAGTCTTTAAAAAGTAAGCTAAAGGCTAAATGTGATGGGTGTTTGATCCCATGCTAATTAGTTTACCTTATATTTATAATTCAGCTTTTCTCAGAAATTTAGATTCGTAGACTGCTGAAATTGTATATCTAATTGGATCAACATAGAATTGCCTACTTTCATTTTGCAAAGTAGTAAAAAAACAGTGAAATCTACTATTTTCCTTAAAATCTCAGAGACCTTTTAAAATACTTTTCATTTGACTATACAAATTAAATCCTAAACTCAATGTAGAAATTATAATTACCATACAACTTTATTTTTAATTGCTGGAAATTAGTAAACACTAAACTTCTATTTGAAAACAGGAACTCAGAAGCAAGTTAAACTTCAACACCTTAGACAAACAGCCACAAATCACCAGTCAAGTGGAAAGCTTGAGCAATGAAGAATAGTAGTAACAGCATTGCTGAGCCTTACCATATGATAACATGCTTAAAAGGGCTTGGCAAATGACTGGGCTTCCACTGTGCTGCAGGGAATAATGATTTATGTTTACTAAATAGGATGAGTGCTGGATAGGCTTTTTTTTTCTGAAGATATGCTAGGAAAGTATGAAAGTTCATAGATTAGTTTTATAATAAAAAATATAATTTTAAGTGCTCCTTTTAAAAGATCGATCTTCCTAGTGTGTTAAGAAATTTTTAAATATCTGATTTGTGAATGTTTAAAATACTCATCAAGTCTACCTTCATAGAAAATTACATATAAAATTAAATACAATAGTTGAATTATCCCAATATTCTCTTATTGTTTTGCAACATTAACTTCTGTCTTTCGTTTTTCATTGTTTATGGTTTTCCATTAAGGATAGCTTGAAAATGCATTCATGGATCTTTTCTCATTTATGGGAATTGTAAATTTATAGGAATTTCAGGGATAGTACCAGAATTGACACAACTTTCAATCGTATTATAAAGGAAGTTAAAGACCATATAAATCATGCCAAAAATACTTAGGATTGGGAAGACTAGATGCCTCAGGGAATTGGTAATTTGATCCATAGCCTGTCACCTGTTAAAATTTATCCTGGGTCAGTAGTGACTGAAAATCATCACGACCTGACAGGTGTTCAGGATCGTGTGTAAATTGAAGTGGTGGCCTCAGTATAGTTCCTACTTGACACGTGTATGCATTACAGAAACCACTGCAACATTAATTGATAACTATGCTGGCAATCTCGACTGAGGTACTAGGGACTAACTGACCTGAACTCTTTTCACCCCTACTAATGTGCCTTTTAAAATAGGTTCAACCGTGCTGTGTAGTAAAAAAGTGCATATAGCCCTGTTCGTTTGACTAAAATTGACCATCTATATTTTTTCAAAGTAGATTCCATCATTATAACATCTGAGGCTTATTTCCTGGTGAATGTTTGTCTACCTTTTGAATCATCAACTAATATGAAGCATGACATTGTGTGTACTTTGCACAGGGACAAATAAGCCCATTTCCCTAAAATGCTCTCTCCTGACATTTAATTCTGAAGCATCAATATGCTCTTACATATATAGGAATTTAAGTAATTCATTATTAACTTTTGAAAGAATAATTTTTCAATGAAGTTAATATTCATTATTTTAAAAAACTATATACTAGAGAATTAAATAAATGAAACCCAACAACAATCACTTGCAGGTAGTGGATGAAGAAGAGATTGAGAATAATTGGTCCTGATATCATCTATGAGGAAAACAGCTTCTTATTCTCACAAAGGAGTCATAATAGCAAATAGAATTATATGCGTGAACTCCCAGCCGTGTCCACAATGAAATTATAGTTAGGCAGGAGGAAATCATACTTTCAGTAATAATCTAATAATAGTATTAATTTTATATGCCTCAGTCCCTACACTTTAGGAAGATTACTCTTTTGGAAAATGATTTTACAGCTTGCAAAATGATGCAGTAGTTTTCCTTAGTTAATAGTTACATATTCTTTTTAAACTAGCAAATTATTCTCTCTTTCTATAAATCCTTCCAGAATTTTATGAAAATAGTTTTAAATGTCTTTTGTAGACAAAAATAAGGATGACATGACAGCTAATTGGTCTTCCAGGAGTGGTAATAAATATATTGTACAGTTTTGTCTCATGGTTAACAACACGTCTTTGCCTTATGGCTAACTAGCCTTGTAATCATGAGACAGATCAGTTTATCTGTTTGTAGACTAATATTCCTGAATTCACTAGCAAGATGCATTTATAATGGAGTCCATAGACACAACAGTAACAGATTGGGTTGATATAAGCGAGTTATTTAGTTTTGTTCGTTTGCTGCTTTTGTACAATTATTCTTTAACTCTTTCTTCATGTCTCCTGTCAGGTTGTCTTAAAACCTTGAAATCTCCTTTTCTTTGTCCATTCTTCTCTGTCCTCACATCCACACTGTTCTTCCAGCCACATAAACTTGTTTCTAGGTTTTGATGTCTGTAAAGTCTTTTCTAGTGCTCTCATCATTTCCCCCCACTCATATCCACTCTCCACTCTAGACAGTATGGATTTTTATTTTCACATATTTGTTAGTAGTGTTGGGACTAATCGTATTTGTATTTGTGAACTAAAGAAATATTGTGGCTTCTTTAGCACATAGTGAATACTTAGTGATATTTATTGAGGGAATGAATAATCACGTCTTCATTCTTTTAATTTTTTTGTATTTAAATGTTTTGTTGCATGTTTAAATGAGCCCCAGAAGACCTAAAGAAATATCTACAGTTTTGTACATTTACATATTTTTGCTTTTAATGAACTTCATTGTTAAAATCCTGACCATAATTTTATCAACTGTGAACTTTAAGGAAGTTTAAATGATTTTTAATTTGCGTATATCTGTTGAAAAATGGTTAATGAACTTTAAAATTTTTTGACCAGTTGTGTGGAAGTTGCATAAGTTTTATACTTTTGCTCCAGGAAAAGTGAGACAGGGCAGGATGGTTGAAGGGCTATAAATGGTTTAAGCCTAGCAGGTTATGGTGCAAGAAAATTTTCAACTTAATTATGCAAAAGTTAAAATATTTTCTATAATAGAATAGTTTAATGAATCCCCCATTGACTTGTAACCCACTTTAACCATTGTCAACCTGTGGCCAGTTTTGTTTTATCTATCCCCCAACCCATTTTTCTTGCTCCAGATTATTTTTTGAAGGCAGATTTATTGAGTTTATATAAAGTATTATGTACTCCTTTAGAGTGTAAGATAGCAGAGTTGAAACAAACTCCATAGAACACATCCTCTACCACAGTAATTTTCCTCATATTATTTTGTATCTTTACCCACTCTTAGTTCCTAACAATTACTGATTTTTGTTTCTAGAATTTTGAATTTTTCTGGAATACCATATAACTAAATTCAAATAGCATGTAATCTTTTGTGTTTGACTGCTTTTAGTTAACAAAAAACTTTTGAGAGTCTTTTCATGGTGTTGCATGTATCAGTAACTTGATCCTTTGTGTTATTGTTCACTTGTATGTGCCACAAGTGTGCACTTCATTTTATTGATGTGCCACAATTTTTTATTCATTCAATAGGTGCCACCCATTTAGACAATATTTACATGTTTTTGCTGTTTGGGGCTAGTATGAGTGAAAATGTACTGAACATTCACAGATTCTATTGTAGACATATTTTTATTTCTTTGGGGTGAATATCTAGGTATAGAATTCGTAGGTAATATGATGAATTATGTTTACTTTTACAGGATATGGCCAAACTATCTTCCAAAGTAATATACTATTTCCTTGAATAACCAGTGTATTTCAGGGCAAAATTTCATACTAGGAAAACTGTCCAAATTTTTCATTTTTAAATTTCTGTTACTAATAAATCTTAGATCTAAAGTGCTTGGTTGTTTTTATTACTCAAAGCAATAAGACTCATTGAGGCAACTATCAAGACATCTTGGTGCTTACTTTTGGCAAGATCCTGGCTAGAGTTCTCTTGGACAGACTATAATGCAGCCTTGCCAACTATGTGCTCCCAAAAACACAGTGTGGCTAAGGGCCATGGCACAGTACAGCTGACTCGATCCTTGCAGCATGTTTGGATTTAGGAAAGTCATGGCTTAAGTCAGGCGATATCTTACAAGATTGCAGAGTCCAGAAGATTCACTTTCTGGTTAAATGAGTGTGTCACAGGACAAATGAGCCTTATGTGTAGAGTCAAATATGTTCTTTTTAGAATTTAAAAAAATCATTTCTATTAAACATTTTAGAAAGAAAGAGTAAACAATAGCATCCTAGTATAATATCCTTTAACCTGGTGAAATAATTTAAGTCAAGAGTTCCAGGTTCTTTACAGTATTTTTTTTAATCATCAGAGTTTCAGAAGGTCCTGAATTTAAATCTATGACACATTTCCAACTCTATTAGAAACTAAAAGTGTTCCATTTAGCCCTTATTTTGAGATGCTATAGTCAT
Organism: Dasyprocta punctata; assembly: GCA_004363535.1. NCBI lineage: Eukaryota > Metazoa > Chordata > Mammalia > Rodentia > Dasyproctidae > Dasyprocta > Dasyprocta punctata. The sequence continues at coordinate 121,953 of RJWM01001228.1, forward strand.
ATATATCAACATTTTATTTTCACCTACCATTTATTGCATGCCACAATAAGGCCCTTTATTAGATGTCTAGTGTAGCCATTAAGGTTGATTTAAAACTGCTGGAAAAACTTTCTAGAAGGGTAAGTATACAGCTTGCTGTAGGAAGGTGTAAGCACTCTCAACTCTGTGGTGTAAATACACATGAAATACTCTATGCTAGTAGGCAAATTTTAGCGATTTATAAAAGAAGGAATTGATATAATTGTCTTTGAAATTTATGGCACCACATAATCAATAAACCAATGAAGAAATTCTGAGATCTCATTTCATTTTCAAAGGAGACCAAATAGCCTCTTGATAATGATGATGCTGATGATTCGTTGACTTGAAGGAAAGTTCCTGTGAAAAGTGAAACAGCTCAACCCGCAGGGTAGAATTCCTTGGAGTTTATCTCTTGGGTAGTCATACTTGGCTTCTCCCAGCTCTAAGACTTAAGCTGATTCTCGGCCATAGTTACCCAGACTGGCAGATGGATATAGTTCGACAATAATATTCATTTATACTAAATGCCATAGATGGTCATTCAGAATCTGTCTAGGATGCCCAAGAGTTTAAACACAACTTCTATCTGCATCATAAGCATATTATAAATCTTAAGAAGTCCAAGTGAATCTGAAGCCAGGGCCAAAACTTGTGAAAAAATCCTATGCAGAGCTTGGAAGGAAATGTCCTTTTCCTTGATCTCTTAAGTTTTCCAAGTATCGAGGAAAGGGAGTATTGGAGAGAAAGGCAAAGACAACTCAGGTCCTAAATACAATGGTCTTGTACATATTTAAAGAACAGATTCCATTGCCAGAACAGGAGTATTTTCAGCTAATAATTTAAGAATAGTTTAAGAGGACTAAAAAACCAGTGAAGTTTGTTTCACAAAAGACAAAGCTCTGCCGATGCCCATGTTGCTCTTGAGCCAAAGTCAATCTCAACACACCAATATTTTTTCTTCCTTAGCATCCACAGTATGGTTCCAGATCTACTGGTGGTGAATTGTAATCATCCTAAACTGGATGAAGAGATACAGCTCTCTTTGTCTTCCTCGGTGGATCTCACCTTCCTTTTAAAACTCTACTCCCTCTAATGGGCCTGCTGATCAAAAGTACCTGTTCTGGCAATTAAAATTTTAGATGAAAATATTCTAGAGATTTGTACCACAATGTGGATATAGTTAACACTACGGAAAAGAACTTTTTAAAGTGGGTAAGTAGTAAATTGTATGCTATTTATTTTACCACCATTACAAATTAATGAGAGGTTGGTGGGGAGGAAGTATGTCTTTTAGTCTCTTAGAGTCTTTCTCACACCAAAACATTCTTTCTTCACCTTATTATGCTTTTCTATATGAATTTGAAGCAGAGAGGCTCACTTAGCTTTTGTGGCATTGCACAGGGTTCTTTGACTCTGCAGGGTTCTTATTATGTAAGATGGCTCATTTTACTTGGAATCCATGTGTTACCTGCTCTTGATGTAAGTACTTTAATTTAGCTGGCCTCCCTGGTGATTGAGTAGTATTGATTCATGTATTGCTAATTTCGTCTGATTTTGGGAAGCACTGTGTTGGCACCTAATGTTGTGACCATGCAATTGCCTTCATTTGCAATGTCCTTATACTCTATGCCTAAACCTAGCAACCAGTCCAGCAGCCCATTCAATAAACCATAGTCTGGTGTCTCTTAGATACTTTCTTAGAAACCATCTGAAGAGTTCACGATTCAGTGTGAATACCTTTGGTCTAGGCAGCTACTCATTCATTGCTATTCAATCACTGTGGCACCATATTAGATATTGTAGCATGTTGAGAAGAATTCTCTTAAACCTGACTCTCCATGCTACACAGGCATCAAAGCATGAGTCCAATACTCTTTGATGCTCTCAGTTTATTTAGATTTTAAACTCTGCCTACCTCTGTCAAGCCAATTTTGCTCTTTAAAATGGGGCAAGGACACTTAAAAGTGGTCTTTCATTTTGTCACCTCTTATCCTATTTCAAACTTCAAAAACCATATTATATCCCAATATCCTGGGTAGTGTTTTCTCTCCCTTTCCAGGTACAATTAGTCTTAGCATAGTGGTTTACCCTTGGTGATCAAAATCTACCAGAGGGATGGGGGAAATTACCAAGAAAGAAAAATTTGGGTGACAAATATTTTTTAAATATTGCTCACTTCAACTGAGTGCCTCTGCATATTTTTCCTTTTTCAAAATTCCAATGTCTTGTTCATTGTATTTCCTACATGTGTCTAACACGTTCTTTTTAAACTATTGCCCAAAGACTGGAAGCAAACTGCCTACACTCAAATTTGGTTCTGCTTTTCACTAGCTGTGTGAACTGAGTGAACTTTCCTACTTCTCTGTGCTTTAGTTTCTTCCCTTATAAAATATGGATAATGATAGTCCTACCTCTGCAGATGAGATAATCATATAAAGGACTGTGAACAGTGCCGAGAATATACAGTAAGCACTCAATGTTAGATATTAACATTCAGACTCTAACAGCTCTCCCCTAAACTAGTACTTTCTAATTGAATTCAATTGTTCCCACACTCATCTGTAGGATTTTTTTTTTGTGTATACTATTACATAGAATTTAGAGAATCTGGGCTTTGAATAAGAAAAATTAAATCTTTATTGAATTGAAACTTGACATCTTTCCATTCTAACTGTAGGTTGAAGTCTCAGAACTATTCATAATGTCTATGACCATGTTGCCAATAGAAATCACAAATATTTAATTCAAATGACAAATATTTAATTCAAATGACAGCTATTTCATGCATCTTGTCGGTGCACACTACTTTTAAATTGTTAATTCAACATCCTGCTAGGTGTTATTTACCTTATTGATGTTTTGTGTTACATTTTATTATATCATTAAAGATATTTTGATAAATTATAAGTCAGTTTTATTTGTTTCTTGTGTAAACAGGTGCATTTAAACCATTATTTTGAGAAGTACTTTGTAGGTTTCCTGGATTTCAAGAAGTATCTTGATACAAAAAAGGTTAAAATACCTTATTTAAAGTGAGTTTGTAAAAAATTATATTTAACCATATTGCTTCCTCCTTAAAATGTTGCACTGGCTGTTGATACTGACAGTATCAAATATAAACTACTTAGGGAATCATGAAACCTTGCCCTGGGTATCAACTATCCCTATAGTCTCATTATTGATCACTTATGTCCAAGACCCTGTTTTTCCAGCCTTTCAGAACTATGTGAATAACCTGCAAGCCATTTCACTCTCTAATTCCTGCATTTGTAGAGTGTGTGCTTGTTTTAGAATGCTCTTCCTTTCCCATTTATTCTTTCTCTTTACTCATCCATCAGACTTTTATCCATTCTTTAGAACTTTTAATATCACCTCCTTTAAGTCTCCATGGACTTCTGGGTGGACTCAGGAAAGTTTCCCTTTTTTCACAGCACCCTGTGGAGGTGTCCTTGTGGTTGTGGACTGTCAACTGGACACCACTGGTCCCATTTTATTAAAGTGCTTCTTTTACTATTTCCTTTTTTAAATCTCACTAGACTGAGATCTTTGAGGGATGACTATGATTTATTCCTCTTTTGTTTTCTCTGTATGGTTCTTGCTGTAGTGTTTAAAACTGTAAAAGGTAAAATATAATAGCACACAAATATGAACAGAATTGATGTTTTATTTCAGAGTAAAAATACCAGAGACGTTTGGAATTAGTTTTGGTCCCAATTCTTCTGGTAACAGTGGAGGAAAGCATTACTCCTTTCTAAGACCGAATGACAGGTTGAGTAGGCAAATTAAATAATGGAGTGATTGGAAAGAAGCTTTGTGGTTTGAGGGGAGAAGGATGATACATTTTCCCCTCTGGCGTTATGTGATGCAGGCTTTGATAGAGGTGAGGGACGCGCTACTAAAAAGACTTCTTGATTATGATCATGCCTACAGAGAAGTAGGAATTAAAATACAGAGGAAATTCATTAAAGATTTTAATGGAATAAATGAATGAATGTATGTAGAGTTCAACAGGTTATTCCCAACTAGCCAGAAGACCTATTATTCTCAAATATCCTACAGTTTTCACATCTATCTGTATTGATTGTTGTTAGATTTCAAAGGGATTCCTGATTTCACCCCAGGCCTCCTATGCTGTTACTAAATTATATGAAAGTGACTTTTCAATGCATGAATACATGTGATTGTTAGGATAAGTCTCCACTGGGTATCATTCCACAGCCCCACTTAGCAAAGATAGTATTATAAATGATGACAACTATGATGATCATCTGAAGTCACATTTATGACAAAATATAGTTAAAATTAATTAAAAATTTCTAAAGTAAATATCAAAGCCATAAAAGTATTTTAAAAATGTAAGATGTATTTTAGAATGAATAACTCCAGCTTTCATCATAAGGGACTAACTTCTTAAACCAATGAATTTTTTAAAAAACATACCAACAACTTAGTAGAAAAACTGAGCAAAGGATAAAACCGAACAATTAATAGAAAAGGAAATACAAATGAGCCTTAAATGAAAAGATTAATAACTCCACTCAAAATAGGAAAATGTAGTTAAAATCATGATCAGATACCATTTTTCACCTGTCATACCAGAAATATGCATATCAGTGGTATGAGAAATAGGTAATCCTCATACATTGTTAATGAAAATGTAAATTTGTATAACCTTTAAAAGTAAAAATTATATTGTCTATGAAAGATAACAGTACCCATTGATTTTCCAAAGAAGTTTGTCACAGGCAACACATACAGTGTTGTTCCTTTCCTTTGGTACACAGGGGCATTGTCATGTAAGCTAAAGTAGCCTTCTTGGAACCACAGAGACAACCCAAGAACCAAGCAACCACATGGCAGAAAGAAGAGGTGGAAGGAATCTAGGTCTTCATGCATATAATTGAGCTACTGATCATACTGTATCTAGAGTTGTCTTATATCTGGATTTATATGAAATAATGTATTTCTCTATTGTTTAATTTAAATTGGGACTTCTGTTATTTATAGCTGAAAATACCCTAAATAAATACATATATGTACATATGTTATGTATATATCTATACACAGCATACATAGTGCACATTTAAATTTGCATATAAAATTATTAAATCTACTATAACTATTTCCCTTTATATGAAATATATTATTTCCAGCTTTCAAATAGCAAATCACTGTTTTTTATATAGATCTAAATGTTCACATCTATGTTTTATTCAGATAAAATTTTAACAGGTAAGATTTTACATTATGTAGAATCTCAAATGATCTTGTTAGTGAAAGAGAAAAGTTTTCAACCAATCAAACAGAATATATTTGAGCAGAGAATGTTTTCCAATCAGGCAGCGCTCAGCACTGTCAGCAGGTTCAGAGAGCTCCCCATGTGGGCAGGCAGCATTTGCAGACAGAATGTGGAAATGCACAGAAACAGCTTGATTCATCATAGCTCCACCTTTGCATTGTTTGGACATAGTCTGATCATTTGGCAGCAGGTGATTGGCTGAAGTTCTGATGCTGTAATTAATGTCCAGCTATTTGTTAGAAAATATACTCCCCAAATTACCTTTTAGTTTGTTTACATCCTAAAGTCACTTTCAGCTCATTATATAGTGATCAAAGCTTCAAGTCAGCCTCAGGCTGACTTAGTTTAACATTCTGAATTGGAGGGACTAGTGAGGGTCTCTCCACAGGCAATGTGAAAAGTGTCCATTGCTGATCACCCTTACTAATAATACTAAATATTAACAGAAAATATAGTGCATTTGTTGGTTAAGCATATAATTTTTTAGTGGGGATTAACAATGTGAATTAAAAGACTTTATTTTGTTAGGGAGTACTTGTCATACAAGAATAAAAAGATGTAGCAAAGTGTTTAGCTTTTAAGTTCAAAAGTTTAAGTTCAGGTATCAAATATTAAAAGCTTAGTTACTGAATAGAATGATTCACTTGGCCGAAAACTATTCCTACATCTTCTCACATAAAGATTGCATGAGCTGACAATGAGAGAATTTGTTAAAGGGAAAGAAATTTTTAGAGGCTTCAGATGTTGGTCTTTTGATGCTGTATATCATAGGTTGAACTGAATGTAAAAAAGTAGAGCTACATTATGCGCCTCATTTAAATTCAGAAACTTGAGACAAGGAGGGGTAGTATTGGGCTTCATTTTCTAAGTATGGTCCAGGTAGAAAATAAGTATTAATAGAGTAGTTTTCAATGATGTTGTATTTGCAAAACACAAATGGTAATAAAACATGAGAAGGCTTGAGCTAAGAGCTGAAGTCAGTTTTGCAATAATTAGAAATATTTTTTCACCTCTAAGTTATGACAGATGTGAAAAATTGCACCACCATATTTGTATACATCAGGTATGTACTTCTCATAGTTACTTGTTTAGCTGTGAGTCTTTCTGAGTGTCATATTCCTCATTTTAAAACTGTAGATAATGAATATCTATATAATGTACTTTTCTTCTTTATATACTCATGTGTCTTATCCAAGATCCTATGAGTTATTTATTCTTTACCAAGCTGAACAACACATATGAAGACCAGACACATTAACCAGGTAATATACTAATTAATGCTGTTGTCAAATTCTAGCCCCTGTCACGAATTCTGGTGTTGAAATTCCACTTTCTTTTCAGCTATTTAGAAACTACACATCTCTATCAACAAAGGAAGGCATTCTGCTGGCCTTTAGTTGCCTAGCTATTTCTTCCATAAGATGCCCACTTGATGAAACAAATTAATAACCTGCATATCAAAGGAAACAACCAACAGAGTGAAGAGATGACCTACAGAATTGGAAAATAAAATTACCAATTACTCTTCAGATAGAGGACTGATATCTAGAATATATAAAAAATTAAAAAAATTAGACCTCCCCAGGTTTTAAAACCCAACAACGGCAACAACAAAATAGGCACTGGAAATGAGTATACATTTCTCAGATGAAGGAATACAAATAGCCAATAGGTACTGTACATAAAAAAAGAGTTCAACATCTTTGGCCATTATAAAAATACAAATCAAAACAACAGTGGCATTTTATCTTAGTCCAGAAAGAATTGCTATAGCCAAGAACTCAAAAAAAAAAAATGTTGACAAGGTTGTAGGTAAAAAGGAACCCTTCTGCATTGTCAGTAGGGATGTAAACTAGTATAGTCACTATGGAGAAATCAACGTGGAGATTCCTCAAAAAACTAAAAACAGAAATTTCACTTGATCCAGCTATAGTGCTTCTGGGTACCTTCCTAGAAGGGCAGAAGTCATTGTATTACAGTGATGCATGCACATCCATGGTTGTACTAGCAGCATAACTCATAATAGCTAAATCTTGGAAGTGGCCTATATGCCCAATAACAGAAGAATGGATAAACAAAATGTATTTATGCACAATGGAGTACTACACAGTCATCAAGGATAAATTTGAGACATTTCTAAGAACACAAATCCACCTTGGGTCCATAATGCTAAGTAAAATAAATCAGACATGGAAATTAAGTGTCTCATGGTTTCTTCTATATGAGAAACCCACAGTATAAATAATTTAAGGAGTAAAATAAAAGATGATACAAAGCAGGGAGATAGACGTTGTGGAGATGGGAAGGGGATCTAGGGATGGAGGGAGATGGTTGGGAGAGGAGGGGAAGGAGAAATAAAAAGGACCAAGATGCAATATGTATATTGCAAGATGCAATATAACCAACTTGTTACATATCACAAGAATATACTAATATATTTTTTTAAGTCACAGAAATGTGCTTTAGTCTATGAGCACACAGAAATATAGCTAATTTCTATCAATCGCGTGTAACAACTTTAGATTCTGTCTGACTCTGGAGCTATAAGGAATTTGTTTACTGTAAGACACAGGTTTAAAATCCAGGACAATTTTGCTAACTTTCAAAGCATATCTACAAGTAGCGGGGACTATCTCATCTGCCTTCTTTGTCATAATTTATATCCTGTGACACCTGCCTGGTTCAGAACCCCAGAGGACCTGGGATTCCTCAGTAGAATCTTTCACCTAGGATGCTGGCAGCCACACCATTCACTCCATTACTTGAAATGCCTGAGAAGTATGCAGCTTTTCAGGAAGATATTCTTGGAACTTGAAACCAAGTGGTTGCCTCAGTGACCTCCCGATTATTTCCAATTAACAATTTGGATTTTCTCCCACAGTTACTTCATTGTGCTTAGTAAACTGGTGGTTTATGCTTGATTTCCACTTTCAGGATTCTATCACAGTATTATCAGGCTCTGATGGCGTCATGTAGGCAACTTTCTTGTGTTGATAGGTTTTGTTTTTGGCTGGTTGAAGGCAATGCCAAAATTCTGTGTTTCTGGGAATAGAGCCAAGAGACGTTTAGCGTCTTAGTCAGAGTTAGTGCCCGTGGGAGCGGATATGGGAAACTCTTGTGAAGGATCTATGGCCAAAACCGCATAATCAAATTTTGTTCTGAATAGGATCCTTCATAAGACATTAGGAAAAAAAACTCTAACACTTGTCGGAAAAGTTTTACCAGAATAAACTTGAATGACTAAGAAAACAAACTAAAGAGGTGAATTTGTAGGCTAACCTTTTTAAATTTTTGGTTTAAACTTTTCTTTAAGATTAATTAAATCAATTAACTGTTGGCTTTTCTCAGAACATCCACAGATCTCCTTAGGATCAGAATCTGGGACTGTATCTCACATTTCTGTAAGTTAATTCTACGACTAGTATTTTGCCTATACTGCCTATGTAGAGCTAAACCCAGAAAAATTTAAGCTCAATTTTTAAAGAAAGTAAGTATATGTGTTTGTGTTTCATAGAAACACAGCCTTTGTTATGAAGCAGAAATGACATTATACTGCTAAAAAATTTTTCTTCCTTGCAGTAATCCAAAACTGGAATCATTTAAAGCTAAGTATGTGTGTCTGATTCATTGCCAAGGTATACATTTCTGTATCAGGAATATTTAGTGTAATTTTAAACCCGATGTGAATTGTTAGACCTTTATAAGCTTTACTATGAGGAAGTTGTCTGTCATTGTTATACACACAATTTACGCAAATTGGACAGCCCCATGTGTAAAATCTTACACTCAGTTACATCTTGTATTCTTCTTAGGGTATGATACTCGCTGAGATATTTTGATATGAACCTAGTAATACCATTTTGCATTGCTTGACATCTCATTCATGGATGAGCAAATTGATTAGAGTTTATCTTGATATGTTCTTCAGTGTGTAAACTGGAATTGAATTGACTATGCAAATGAAATTTCAATACTAAATGTCATATGCTGGACAAATCATAACTTTGTGGTTTAATTTCTTATAGTATTGGTAGTATTCATATGTTTATTTTAAAAAGTGATCATTTGATATTCTAAGTGGATTTTTATCATGTTATAGCTTCAATAAATACTATTAGAATGATTAACAAAACAAGTATGATATTTGAATTTAGATTTATTTTACTACATTTATAGTAATTATTAATTGCTTACTTAGATTATATCATAAGAGAATTTTAACCATCTCCTTCATTAAACTTAATCACTGCTTTATGTAAGTTTCTTAACTGGTAGAGATAGGAGCGGATCACATCAAAATTACTTATATATGGTGTTACACTTTAGGATTTCCAGATACTTTGTAGTTATTTTGCTTTTCATTTTGAAAATTGGTGCTTCCAGAGCTCATGTAAATGTGCCACTATCATTAGATGCTGGGAAAAAGATGTAACTTCCCTGTGTTCCTGTGGCTTCAGAACTTGTAACTCTAGGACCATATACCCTTGCCAACTGCAATGCATTTGGAAATTGAACCTATGAAAAAATATAAATAGTTTTCAGGTCAAGATAAAAAGAAATGAAATACACATAACTGGTCCTTGCTTTGTATATGTGAAGCAACTTGACCAGGACCAATTTAGCAGGAGTTTCACTCATGAAAACTAGAATAACAGGATCAAAGTTTCCAAACCAGCTTTTGTGCTAAACCATTACACTTTTATAATAAAGTGAGAATCAGAAATCCACAATCATTGATTATAACATATAAGTGCTATGTCTTTCAAAAATGTGAAAAGTTTAATATAATTTACATTATTTCTACACATTAGATGTAAGAAACTATTTCACTTAATTATCAGTACAGTGAATTTGATTAACAAAATCTCAATTTACAAAATAGAAGTAAATCAATACAGAAATATATTTATTATCAAATTATAAAATTAACAGTTCTTATTGAGATACCATATTTATTGTTCACTTCAGATAATGGTGTTAATCATTTTGGTATGCATATTAATAAGTATTAAAATAATGGAACGTTGAGATTTGAATACAATGACAGTAAACCATTGAAATTTCACATTCAAATTATACAGCCATCATGAATCCATCAGTGAATGTTAATAATGTAAAAAAATATAAAATGATTGTAATATAACCATCTAACCTTTAACATAAGGAGTTTTAAGACCACTATTTAACCTGCTAATTTGCTCTGAAATACAAGCAATTGCTTTTTTGTGATACATGACATATCTTTGTGCCTTAATACTTAATTTGAAATATTCTTAGTGTAAAAATATACCAAAGTAAATAAAAAAGGAGACACTTATTTACAAAACAATATTGTATACACATTATATAAATGCAATTGTTTCAAAGTCTTTTATACAATTTTGATAGAATCAGTCATTTCTGTTATTTTGCCATAAAACTGCAATGTTGCAAAGGTAGGCTATAATTTTGAAGTTTTGATACAGATGTACACTACTTGGCTGCCTTTTAAGAATACACAGCTTCTTTAAGTATGTTGTACAATTGAAATCTGACCCCTAGAAAAGTGATTCTTCTTTCATTAAAGAAAATCCATTCCCCATTTGAAGGTGTATGGAAGTGCACCTGAAGAAAGGAAAAAGTTACTGTTTTACTCAATACTTTTGATTTGATAAACCTGACAACATCAGCCACTCAGTCTATTGTATTAGCACCATTGGCATGGATTGTTAATATTCTGTCCAATCGTAATAGGAATGGAAACTTGCATATGGTATGCCATCACTATTTTTGTGGAATTTTGTCTTACCAAGTATGCTTTCATACAATATAAATTCAAGTGTATAAGGATGTTTTAAATGATGGCATGTAACAACCGTATATTTTATCAATACTGTATATATGGTAGATTTTTCTGTAAGTAGAAGTGAAACTGTAAAGATAGAGTCTTTAAAGCATACTCCTTTTATTCACCAGAACACAAGGAGAATAGCTTTCATTTCCTTGCTTATGTTGTAACTATAATATATATGAACATAAATGTAATTTGATCTCCTTCTAGTTCAACAACTCTGGAAATTATAAAATTTCCTGTTAAATGATTTATTTTGATGGTTAAATGCCAACCATTGCATATATTCTCTCTTTTAGTTCATATACTGTAACCGTGCTTAAGTGACTATGGCATACTCTAGGCCTATAGCCCATGATACATAAATTTCACAGTTTCAGAATTGTTGAGGGGAAGACCTTCCATGTTTTAGGAAGCTATGAATCTAATATAATATAAATCTCATGAGCACCCACAGCGGTCTACTACCATGGCTGGAATTTTCCCATATATTATCTGTTCTTTGCCATTAAAATATAACATATTTATTGGAGACATTTTTGTGGGAGTACAGCAAGGGCCTGCTGAACCTCGGGGATTTGCTTGGTGTACTAGATGAGTATGAGGATATTTTTGTAAAAATACAAATTCACACTCTCCAGAGCAATAATTGGCCTTGTATCTTTTGGGTGCAATAATCCAATCCCATCCAAAAGCTTCAAAATCCACTGTTAGAGGGTAACGACAGCATCGTGATTCTGTTGAATGTTCATCACAGTCAAGCCCAAAATCTCTTCTGGATCTTTTTGGTGTATCTGTTACCTTGACCTCTAAAAAGGGATTCTGTGTGGAAAGGAAGAGCAATTAGTAATATTAATAGAGCCTGAAAACTATCCTACCTTAAAAGGTCATTATTAGAAGAAACTAATCATTTTGTTTATACCACACTTTTAAAAAATGCAATATGAAGTGATTTTTTTCCCTTATAGCTCAAACAAGTATAATAGCAATATAGATTTCCCTAAGGTCAGTTCATTCTATGTGTTTTTAGCATTTGTTTTTCCTACTTTGAGTATCAGACTTCCTAGCACATAACAAACACCTTGAAAATATGTATGGTAAGAAACTGAGGTGTTAGGAAAGGAGAAAGGGAGGAGAGAAGGACAGGTGAGCTTTTTCTCTTCATGATTGTTGATTATATGTGTTGGCTAAATATATCTGATGATTACTGGAGAGAGAGCTGTGCTCATTCATTCTCTCTTTTTAGGTCTTTACTAGGGATGACTTGGTTACCAAGGCAAAATAGCCACCATCAAGCAGCATAGGAGTTATAATGAAGAAAAGTGGGTTGATGAAAGGACTTTTATGTATATTGGGTTGAAAAAAAATCCCTGAGAGGAAAAGACAGATTCATCAGAAGAGATTATAGTTCCTATGTTTTTTCTCTGAAAAAATTTCTGTTCAGATATTTAAATAGTAATTTGCTAGCACTGTTACTGCTTCAAACTTTGAATGCATTTGAAACTTTGCTTTCTTTTAAAGGGAAAAAAATCTGAGTAATATATTAACCACTTCTTTAATAATAAGTTAAACCTGTCACATTAGCATCTTTGGTAGTTACAATATTACCTGAAAACACTTTCTTAAATAACTGATAGTAGTTTTTATCCTACACCAAAATGAAAATAAGCCTGGTAGTTGTTGCCAAAAAGAATATCACTTTGAGAACCAATAATATTCAAAGTAGCACACAGAAAGAAAAATAGTTCATTTAGAAAGTGTATAGTCTTTTAAATAATATGTTTTCATTCATAGCAGATTGGATTTGCTAATTATATAATCTTTATAACCAAATACCATTTTAATATTAAAAAGATAATTTATAGTTTAACCTATTATAAATTATGCCAAGTATAACCTATTGTAAATTATGACAAAAAATTGAAGTAAAAATATGGCCATATTAAATAAACAGAAGCCTTTGAAATCAGAAACCTACCTAAGCCAGCAGAGTAACCTTAAATTTTATATGAGGTTTTAAAATGGCTTTTAATAATCTTTGTAATAACAAAGATATTGTCATAGCATTGGCCTGATATATTGGCATTCCCCAAGTAAACTCTTATGCAAGAATGCTAAGGTAGTTCAGAAGTAAGCGAGGTGGTAAAGGTTAGCTAGCCTAGAAATTAAAATATTAGTGGTGGTATGCCACAAAGATATCTATCTATCTATCTGTCTATCTATGTATCATTATCTATATCTCTATCATCTATATCTATGTATCAGTACATTCAACTTCCTGCAAATAATGAACATATTGATAAGGAGAGACCTAAGTATAAAATATTTCATGAAGTATATAAGTCTGTGGATTACTTAGTTAATTGCTATAGATAAAAACATTTTATTTTAATTATAATGTTTGAAGTTTGTTTTTTTTCTGCTTTATGCAAAACCAGAAATTTTCAATACGTGGGAGAAAGAAAAACTGGGAGAAAAAAATTTTTATTTTAGCAATTATATAAAGTTCATATTTTATGCATATAGTCATGTATTATATCAATGAAACACACTGTATAGATCATTCCCAAAATGAAGAAATCATTACAGAGATCATGGTAAAACTTTTTTAAAAAATTTTATGCAAAGCAAGAGTATAGAGGGAGTGTTGCATAGGATATGAAACTGGACACCTACTTTTATTGGGTACAGGGCTACTGTTGGTGTAAGATACTGCTGTCTGACTTTTGAGCACAGGAAATTGGCAGTTGTTTTCCACTATTATTCATTCATATTATAAATAAAAATGCAGTGATGTTATTAGAATGTTATTTTCAGTTATCACTTACCAGCCCATCTTCTCCTGGTCCTGGGAAGGTTACAGCAAGATCATGACCATTCTCATCTAAAGCTTTGATTTCAATGCCTAAGTTGGATTCAGGTTGTTTGAGCCAATTTTGCAACACTGTCTTCACATCAATGCTCTGCCAAATACCAGTGCCTGGGTTCATGTCAAGTTTCAGAGATCGAATTCCAGTATACCTTGTACCGTCTTTCATGGGTTTGATGAGTCTCAGGATTTGCACAAATACTGTTGTAGGAGTCTTAACAGGTCTCAGATATATCCATAGTTGGGCCTTTACTACTTTATTGTATTGTATTTTAGAGCTAAATTTAAAGAAACAACATTTGGGTTTTCCTTCCACTTGCATTAAGAAATCAGCTATAAATGAATGAGAAAAAGTTATTAAAATAATTTCCCATTAAAAAATGACAAAATCCCTTCATATTAATAATTAAACATTTTCCCATTGGGATAATGTATGCACATGTAGTTTTAAAATGAAATACTATGTAAAACTTAATGACTCAGAAAAAATATCAAATAAAATAATTACTCCAGATTTTCCAAATTTTAGTTATATGTATTTTTAGCTATTTATGAAGAATCTAACTCCCCTTCCAAAAATTATGGACTCAGAAAATTTTATGAAGGAATGAACAGTGGATGAAATTTTAAAATGATGATGATTAGAGAGAACAAGAGACACTGTGAAGGAACATCCACTTAGGATTCTTTGGGAATCTGAGTAGTTACACTTACGGAGCAGCTGTACCAATCAGTCTGGACGAAGGAACCCTTCCCCCAGGCCTGAATTACCTGGGGACGAGACTCACTAAGCAACTTACTGAGCCTCGGGAATGAGCAGAAAATATTGTTCATCTGTTCTGTGTCAAAGGAACAAAACTAAGCAGGTAACTGGCACAAACATTTAGATGTCGTATTCAAATATTCTTAAAATTTGCAAAGTTTTGTCTCTAGGGCCAGTCTGTCACTGTGAGCACAAACAACTAGCTATTTCTTTCTTTCTTTCTGGCTTTTTTTTTCCCCTTTGGTTTCCCAAAATTATGTATACATGAAGAAAATCTACTCCAAGATTACTTAAGGGCAGTCTTAAATGAAAATTATTTGTTGCATTCTAATCTGATCACTTGATAAGGGAAACAATAATGTGAAAGTGTTTCAAGTCCAGTTTGAAGTATATAAAACAGTGTAGTAAAGCAAGATCACAGACACATGGCATAAAAATCTTTCTTGTCATGATTTCTCTGTCAAGGTGCCTGTCTTCGTTTTAGCTGACTGAAAAAATTTTATGAAATATGTTATCTTTCATAAGCTATGATACCAAAGGTAATAATCCTTCTCCTTAGGAAGAATAAATATTTTAGAAGGTTATTAAGAAGTGTGTCTGCTGGGAAATTTTTAGCCCAAGTATTTCCAGCAAGAGTACCATGATCAAGGTATAAGTAGGACTCTGTGAGCTATAACCTACTTGATTAAAATGTTTATTTCCTAGGCATTTTCTGATATTCAGCTCCTAATTATCATTATACTTTGTTTACTTCATTATTGCTCTAACACACTAAATATTTTAATTTATTTTTAATAGTTTTAAAAATTAAATATTATAATTTGTGAAGAACATAAAACACAATGAGAGATAGTTTTGAGTAAAAGAAATTACTCTAGAAGTGCTCAAATAAGTTTTAAATATCGAGCAGATTTCTTCTTTATTATTTGTGGAAAAACAAAATACATATTTTAGACAAATACAATTCTGAAATTTTATGCAAGTTTTTAACATAATTTTAGGTAGTGTCTCCCATGCCTTTCGTTGATAGTATTAGGCAGTGAAATCATAAGCATGCTATATTAAACTAAATAATACTAATGCTATGCAGGCATTTTAATTGTTAGCTTTTTACTCCATAAGAAAACATTCTGCAGATTTTAGTCTCAATGTATTTCTCATAAAATCTTGAAAAATGAAGCCTTTTCTCTCATGCTTACATACAAGCCAGCAGCTTGTTAAAAGAGCCTGAAAATAGATCTGTTTCTCATAACACTAGAACAACAGTCAGCAGGATTGTTGATACACACTAATAGGAATACTTACACTCTGTAGGCATGGTAATGATTGTTTCCGTTGTAGCATGATAATCATCATCTTCCAAAGAGCCATCACTGCTGTCATCCCTCTGGACATCATACTGATCAATTAGTTCTCGAAGTGGAGGAGCCTTGGGTAAAAGTTGTCTTATAGTATCTTTGCTGATGTTAGGAGCTGCTTCCAGGCGAAGTTTACTGAGAATCTGAATTTTTATAGCTTCTATTCTGGAATATTTAGTGTTTTGTCTCCAGGTACATGCATTACACAGCCCCTCTTTTTCCACATTTTCTTTTTGCTCACTGTTCTCATTTAGATCCACTGGACCAGCAACAATCAGCATAAACAGGTAAATATAAACATAGATTTGCAGTTTTTGCATGATTTTGAAATCAATCCAATCTTTTTCCTGGTTATTATTTCTTCCTTTTGCTTTTGTTTTGCTTTTGAGTAATGCCAAGCAAAGTTTTAATGCATGTGCAGTCTGAGAGACAACTTGCCACACCAGTGAATCTTTTATACTGTATTCCAAGTGGCTTTTTATATTCCAACTTAGATGAGACAAGTGTCGTCAGGATCTATGATTGGCTCTTGCTCCACAATGAATCTCGCTGTCAGAGGTTAAAACCCTGTCTGTCACAAGTCACCAAGCAGTATTTTGTTACAGTCCACGGTGAGCTGATTCATTTGACTACTTCATAGGAGAAATAAATCCACAAATAATGAAAGATATATGTGACATCTGAAAAATTAAAGCCTATGTTAATCATGTAAACTATATTTAAATCTTATTAATCTCTATAAAATTTATGATTTAAATTAGTTTTATTACACACTTCATACTTATAATAAGAAATGTCAGTTCCTCAAAAATTAGAATTTTATACTGTTTAAACATACATTTGAAGTAAAAGATTTTTATTTTATTAAATTATTTATTTATTAAATTACTAAAGTGCTGTGTAATTAAAATAAAAATTAGGAAGGCCTGAAATAAAAGTTAAGATTGTGGTACTAGTGAAAGATTTTCATCTGTAATTTGAGAAACTTGACTTCCTGACTAAATTCTTAGTATATATTGAAAATCATTCTAATTATAATGTTATAGTGTGCATGAAATTACTTTTAAATATCTAATACCTGTTATTAATATGAAAATTATGCTCAATTTTGAGGGAATAGTATTATTTTTTCTATTCTAAAGATACAGATTAATATCATTCAGATGGGGTTTTTCATTGTTTGTTGCCAAGAAATAAATGTCTGCCACTGAAAAAATCTCTAAATTTAAATTGGAAAATAATGGATTTTTATTTATGGCAGCATTTATTACAGTTAGCCTTATACTTCCAGTATAAAAGTAAAAATGTAATATCTATTCTCTATAAATTTTAGCAAAATATTATGAGCACATAAAAGAGAAAGCACCACAATAGAAGGATGCCCTTTACTTGTTTCCCAATGCTGTGATGGGTTTGCACCCCTTTGCCAGTTTCTCATTTTGACCAGAGGGCAGACACCTGGCAGGGATTTGGGGTAAGATCTGGGAGCAGAGAATAGAGCTTTTTGTTTTCAAATTTAAGTGGCCTCCATAGGGATCAAACTCTCACCCTTTGCTTTGGGAGCCACAAGATCAAATCAGATGAACTATTAAAGAGCTAAAAAAAAAAAAAAAACACACACACACAACAGCCAGTAGAGGAACAGAAGATGTTTCCAGGCCACAGGAGATTTCTTCTTCCTACTCCTTTTTGGGAAGCTAAGAACTCCTAAGAGACTTAATCCATTATTTTTTTTCACAAGAAAATGCAGTAGCTCATATCAAATATAAATTTTTTAGGTCACTACCATTTTTACACACTGTACACCAATTTACTGCCTCAGTGCACTAAAATGCAACTCAGTAGCCTGAAAAGTTAATGCATTTTCATCAAATTCTTAAGAGGCATCTACATCTCTTGAGAAAAAAAGGGCCTTACATAATGCATTGGATTTGCCCATCATTAAAGATTAAGGGAAACCAGATACAGAACAGATGCCCTGAGGATTTCAGATCTTCTCTTTTTGTGAGACTATATTAAATTGGGTTTATAAAGTTTTATTTGTTTGAAAAGTTTATTTTCCAATATGTGAGTCTCTGTAATGCTATCATCATTGTAACATTCTTCTGTACACTTCTTAGTAAACCAAACTTTTTTTATTTTTTATTTTTTATTTATTTATTTATTTATTTTTTTTGCGGCACTGGGGATTGAACTCACAACCTTGCGCTTGCCAGGGCAGGCGCTTAAGCCGCTGAGCCAAACTCCCCAGCCCTGGCTTTTTGAGGCAGGGTCGCACTATGTAGCTCAGGCTGGCCTTGCGCTCGCGTTGTAGCCCAAGCCGGCCTCGAACTCACAACGCTCCACCTACCTCAGCCTCCCGAGTGCTGGGATTAAAGGCGTGCGCCACCACGCCCGGCTCCAAACTTTTTTTTTTAACATGGTTAGAGTTGCATAGCAGTTGAGAGCATAGCTCTGGAGTCAGACAGACCTGAGTTCAAGTCTCATCTTACCACTTCTAACTATATGATAATGAGTGAAAGCACCTAATTTGTCTTTGTAAATTACGAAACATACGAATTGTCCTTTGGTAAATAATCAGTAACTTGTACTTGAGTACTTGCTCATTGTTTCGTGAAGAAGAGCTTGAAATTATGCTTCAAATTATGCTCCATGTGCACTAAATTCTTTTCAAGTTGTGGCTGCCAGTTATCAATAGTCAGAATTTTCTAAGGCAGCCCCATTACGTGTTTCACATCTGTGTTCTTACTACCTAAAATAAAGTAAGCTTTTCATTATTCATGGATTCCATATTTGCAAACTTTATTACTTGCTAAAATTTACTTACAAAATCAATACTCTTGCTTTTATAGGCATTCATTGACATTCTTTAAGCAGTGGAAAGTTGAGACTTCTAATCTGCGGGTCTCCAGCTGAGGCCAGAAAGACAGTGTACTGCCTTACTTTTTCAAGTGCCTATTTTGTAGTCTACTTAGGACCATATTTTTATTTTTACATTTTTGTGCTCTTTACTATTGTTGCTGATTTAACGATATTTTTAAAAATGGTTAAAATG
Source organism: Dasyprocta punctata (assembly GCA_004363535.1). Classification (NCBI taxonomy): domain Eukaryota; kingdom Metazoa; phylum Chordata; class Mammalia; order Rodentia; family Dasyproctidae; genus Dasyprocta; species Dasyprocta punctata. The sequence continues at coordinate 141,148 of RJWM01001228.1, forward strand.
GTACATTCTGTGTTATGTATATTTTACCACAATTTTTAAATAGCTTCAATATGTCTTAGGAAAAAGTTTTCCTTATGAAAAAATACTTGTGTTAGATAAGGTTTGCTTGGACATAAGTTTGGTACTGTTGGGTGTGAATTCAGTGTTAATGAATGAACACTGTATAAGGTGTTATAGAAAAACACAGTGATCATTTAAATTTTAAAAAGTTATAGTAAAGGACATGTTGGCATTAATTTCCCTCAAAGTATTCTCCCTTGCTTCTCCATCATTCTTGCCACTTTCCAAGCAGTTCTGAAAGTCCTCTTGTGGGTGTCTTTAGTTGTTATAAGATGGATGCTTTGATGTCCTGAATCAATTAAAAATTTTACCTTTTGTGATCATTTTGACTTTGGGAAAAAGCCAAAAGTTGCATAGTGCCAGGTCCAGTGAATAAGGTAAATGACGATGCACCATAATGATCTTATGAGATTGCCTTTCCTTTGGATGGCACTTGGCACCAACGCTCACTATATTGATCACACCCTGTGAAGATGTGAAAATGACTTCCAGAACTGCTTCAGGAAGTGGCAGTGATGGGATAAGTGTATTTGAAGCAGGGTGGGACTATTTTGAGAGGCATTAAGGGCAATGTCTTTTACTGTAGTAAATTTTTGAGAATTAAACATTCACTATATATTTTCATTAGTCATTATATGTTTAATCAAGTATCTTTACACAGAAACACATATAGAACAAGGTAATATATTAATTGGCTCATGAAAAAGATGTGACCAGAGCTCACCTAACCTTGTATTTTCTCAGCAAACAATGGTTCAGTATTTGCTAATTCAGTGTTGGAATGACTTTAGACTCAGGTAACCAACATGAATAATAAGAATTATTTAATCAGCTCCTCCAAGGACAGTATTGAATGGGTTAGGAAGTACTCAAGTAATTTCAGTTACTCTAATTCCTTCCCCAGGGCGGGACTACAGCCTTCCCGTGGCTCCGGAGCAGGAGAGCTCCTCTGCCATAGGCACTGTCACTGTGGTCCAACTGCTGGGGGCGGCTCTCTAAAGGAGGCAGAGCAGTGCCACGTTAGGGGGACTGAGGAGAGAATTTCTAGTGGACGGGAGCGCTTGGTCTGTTGGCCTGTTGGCTTTGTCTCATATTAGCATCTTTAAAAGCAGTTTCTCTCTGGAGTCAGCTTCAGGTGGCCATGACAGCATCTCACAGGACTTGCATTGTTCTTCTCTATACTGGATAGGCTGTTGCCACCTTACATTTTCCATAACTATCAGTAAGGTGGCAAGTAAACCTCTCTGATCTGTACTGCAAATGACCATGAGTGGTCTCAAAACAACTTTAAGGGTATGAAACATTTTTAAAAAAGAGGTTTATTATTTTACTCCTTCTATGTTCTGCAGATTATTGAGTGTACTGATGGGATTGATGTGGCTCAAAAAAGAGGAGGAAGAGACTCCGAATAAGAGTAGTTCATGAATAACTTCACTGTTTTTGGAAAACACCCAGAAAATTATATTTTATCTGGTTTTCTTTTCCCTTTCTCTATAATAACCCTTTTCTATTACTCAGTGATGATTGCTCTTAAAGCCAAAGAAAAATTGTAGAGTGCTCAAATCATGTAACATTATAAGAAAATAGTCATCCTACATTGATAAGAGCTGATTATGTTTTCAGTGAATTATAAGACAAAGACTTGAAAGAAAGCTTAGAAGTGTTATAGAAAGAATACAGGAATACAAAACAGAAGACCAGGATATAGTTCTGGCTTTGCTGCTGATGTATTGTGTAACCCTAAGTAAGACAGCTGGGCTGGGTGTGGTGGTGCACATCTGTAATCTCAGCACTAAGGAGGCTGAGGCAGGAGGATCTCTGTGAGTTTGAGGACAACCTGGGCTACATGGTGAGTTTAAGGCCAGTCTGAACTACCCAATGAGACCCTGACTCAAAAAGAAAAAAAAAATAAGATAATTAACTATATATGTATGTGCTTATGTATAATTAATTTATTATTTTATGAAATATTTGAATCCTTATTATGTACCTGGAGTTATGCTAGATTCTAAATACAAAACTATGAACCAAACAGACAAATCACTACCTTCATGAAGCCCATGTTCTAGTTTCTTTATATAAAATAGAAAATTGTATTCAGTGTGCCCTTTCAATTGAAGCTTATCTCCTAAGGCAGCAATTCTTAAACTTTTTGTTCTCAAAATGCTCCTTAAAATTGTTTAGAATATCCAAATTTGTGTTTTTGTGGGTTCTATCTATCAATATTTAACGTTATGTTTAAAAGGTGAGAAATTTATTTTGCAGACATATACGAAAGTTCTATTTGCTGACAGAGCAGCTATGTTGGCATATGTCGTGGAGCCCCTGGAAAACTCCATTGCACTCTTAAGAAAGAATGAGAGAAAAATGCAAAAATAATCTTAGAATCATTATGAAAGGAGTTTTTACTTTACACACTCTCTGGAAAGGCCTTGGGAACCACCCTAGGGTTCTTAGACTACACTTTGAGAACCATAGCCCCAGAGTCGCCATCTTTACACTATACTAATGCTTATTTGTCCCCTGTAACTTGAAGTCCCCTCCTCACAACACCCATGACTTTGAATTCAATGATAGATTATATATGGTAATCTTTAAACATTGTGTATAGATTTAGTAGCACATAATTATTACCAAAGGTAATAATTATGTGCTACTAAATCTATACACAATAGATTATATATATATATATATATATATATATATATATACACATTGTATTATCACCAACTCTAATGTACTAGTCACTCTAAAGGACATTTGAAGAACATGTGTCAGTTTGAGGGGCTGTCAAAATCAGATGTAGCCTGGAGGGATTTCTTGTGGATGATCTTCTGCACAGACTCAGGGTGACAGCATCACTGCTGTGGCTCAGTGTCTTGAAATAGCACCTTAATTAACCGAGTTGCGGCTTTCCATTGTTCCTTGAAATCTAGTTTTCCCCTCTCCCTTCCTCCCTTCCAAAATGGAAGCCCTATTCTACTGATGTATTTGAAGTATAGAAAATAAGAGTAAAGGTATAATTTGGCTTTTCTGTTTTTCCACTGAATAAAGGTACTAAATGCAAAGGTTTAGTGTTAAAATTGTTGCCTTTCTCTCTTTTAGTTCTCACATGTTTGTGTTTTGTTGCCTCATTTGTCCTTTAATCTTTACCTCTCAGTCCCCTAAATAGACTATGAAATCCTTAAAGATGGAATTATTTTGCTCTTTTTTGCCTCAACACCTGACATATAGTTAGATGGTCAGAATAGTGTTCGCTGAATAATCCCATTCAACCCAACTATTCTCCTTCTGGCTATTGTCCCAGAAGAATTAAAAGCATCATAACACAATGCTGTATGTACACCCATATTTATAGTAGCATAATTTGTAATAGCGAAATCTTGGAAACAACCCAATTGCCCATCAACTGAGGGTATTTTTACACAATGGAGTACCACTCAGCTATAAAGAAGGATCCAGTTGAGGCTTTTCTAGGTAAATAGATGCAACTAGAGACCATACTCATAAGTGAAATAAATCAGATTAGCATGTGTAAACATCATATTGTCTACCAAGTATAAGAAACTGAAAGAGTAAATAAGATGCAAAATGTACAATAGATATTGTGAAGGGGAAGAAACTGCTCAAAAGGAAAGAACAACGAGATGGGGAAAAGAGAAAAGAAAGAAAGGAAAAGAAAATAGGTAGATTGATTGTTGTACGCAAGATAGCTAAGATAATTACACTACTAATTTCTATTCATTGAAAAGAATGGTTTGTGCTTATATGATTTGATCAATTTTGCACACCTATATCTTATAATCTGAGCAACTACTTTGAAGATAACAATATGCAATATATTAACCATCATTAATTTCCTTTTATCTTGTTTTGAAATTCTGTATCATTTTTATTGTTTTTCTCTTTTTAAAAAAAGGGCAATGAATGAGTGCCTCCTTAAATATCAGAAATTCCAACATTCTAATTTTTCAGCAGATCCAAAGTGTATTTATAGACTCAATGACTTTGGTTGTGTTTTTAGCCTGTTCTGACTGTTCATACATTTCTACTGAGTTCCCTCTTACTGGTCCCTGTGTTCTTGCCACCTGCTATGGTTCTCTCGTGGCACTGAGCACTTTGAACCTAGCAGTGCAGCCCTTGCATCTACTGACCTGTGGTATTAGCTCTACAGCTACCCACACTACGTGGCTCTTAATGGAGACACATTAAGGGAGCTGGTGTGCTGGTTGTGGCACTGCTATTTAAGGTGGCTAGATCCCTTAACCAACATGGGTACATGTTTAGGTCAAACTGAATTTAATGTGCATCAAATGTAACCATGGAGTCGAACTGACATTTCAGAGGACCAGTGTGTCTGTGTGTGTGTGTGTGTGTGTGTGTGTGTGTGTGTGTGATGAAGACCAGAGTATTATAATATGTTTTGCCTTGGCAATGGTGGGGTGAACTGTGAACTAACAGGTATAGGTGCTAATCGTCTTCCCTTCCCCCTTATTCTTTTTTAGGAAGTTTTTCAATGATCTTTTTCTCCCTACTCTCTCCTCATATCAGCAGACAGGATGTTTCCCCGCAAAACTTAGGGTTTAACCCTGGACGGCTGTGGTTTCTTTTGAATAGCCAGCAACCAGCAGAGGGTGAATGGAAGCGAATCTTTATTTCAGAGTTGTTTCTCTCTTGTCTTTCTCTCTGTGTCTCTCTGTCTCTCTGTCTCTCATTGTCTCTGTCTCTCTCTGTCTTTCTGTCTGTCTGTCTGTCTGTCTGCCTGCCTGTCTGTCTCTCTCTCTCTGCACTTGTAAATTCCACAAGTGAAAAACCTAGATCTTCTGGATCATATACATAGCAAGCTTACGTCTGAGAATTACTTCTGTGTCTAGTTTGTACCCTGCCTACAAAGTCAGTGTTCGCAGTTGAATTTTTGACTATAATCAAGTTGGCATCAAGTGTCATCTAAAGTCACAGAGGTTGCTTCCTGTGAGCCAGCACAAGCCATACAGGCCCAGGAGGAAAAACAAGCTAATTTGCCTTCTGTGAGTTGGTGGAAGCGATGCTGGGCCTGGAAGGAGAAACAAGAAGTTAATTCACCCTTCCCATGAGCCAGCCAGCACATGAGCTGGGAGACAAGAACACCCCACCTGTAACCCCACACCCCTACTAAACAGCCGGCTGAATTGGAGGATAGGCTGAGTTGACTGCAACTGAGGTACAAAGACAACTTAATGCTGTATTGTTTGATTGACTTTACAGGCCTAAGGCTGATAGTCTGAGAATATATTAAGAGGATAACAATATTTAATATAGCAGATATGTGGGATTTCCTTCTGTCTTGTTTTTGAACATTTTATTGTTTTGCTTTAGTCTATGTTCTGTTTTGATTGGTTTTATTCTGTTCTGTTTTGTTTGATTTTATTATGTCTGATGGTATGGGCAGCAATTTCAAAGATAACAAGAGGCCTTATGGTAGCCATTATTGATTTCCTATTATCCTGTTTTGAAGTCCTGTATCACTTTCAATGTTTTGTTTTTATTGACTTTATTCTGTTTTATTTTGTTTGGCTTTATTCTCTTTATAATAAAAAATAATAAAAAATAAAGTCACAGAGGTTGACTTTTATACAATAGTCATGGGACTTCTCAAATCTTTTTCCTTTTAAAGGAATCTGTGCATTATTCAGGTTTGAATAACTGATTCAAATAATGTTCTTATTCTGTCAATAGGAAACACGTATAGCCATTTAAGTCTTTTGCTCTAAGGGCATGGTTTGTATATGGAGAAAGTCTGTGACTCATTAATTTATTCCTTTTTACTGGATTTAGAATTTCTTTTTGTTTGAGTATACAAGCAGTGAGATAGTACATAGGAATGTTTCAGATTGCTTCATACAAGTGATGCCATGGTTTTTATTTTGGTTCTCAAACATAAGCGTAGTTGTACCACCACTACTGGTCTAGAAACTTTCAGTGTCACTCACCTGCTTGGAATAAGCACAGACTTCCACCTGAAGCTGTAAATTTTCCTCCAAAATCAATGAAGTTAAAGTTCAAAGGTTTCCAAATGAAAAATTGAGTATAATAACTTTATTTTAAATAGGTTTTGATTTGCTTTTGAATAAGCACAAAGTTTCCAGGACTGATAATGATATAAATAAAATTGGCAAAGATGGCTTTAATTTTAATATTCTGTCCCTTACTCTTATTAAGAGGCTTGTGATTTTTAAGGTTTTATTTTGGGGGAATTTGGATTCTCTAGACTCAATACAGAATGATTCTGCAAATAAAATTTAAGTTATTAGATGTTTGAAAATTTAAAGTCTTAAAAACCATTTTTAAAGTATTTGCAGCTCTATTCAGCAGGGAGCTCGAAAACAGTATAGTCTTAGAACAATTCAGTGTCTTTCCACAAGTGCTCAGAAAATGTTTTCTTATTTCCTTGGAATTGCCTAGAGCATTGTTTTCATAATTCACAGAGGATTGAATTTCAGAGGCATTCTGTTTCAAATTCTTTTGTAAATTCCTAGAAAGAACCATTTTAAAATACAGTTATTTATTCATTTACTTGTTCATTAAACATTTACTGCAGGCCTGATTTTTGGCAAGTACTATACCAGATATTAAGAGAGATAAGTGATTTTTTTGCATAAGAAAAAAAATTGAATTTTGAGACCATAAGTATTTTAAGATGATTGTATTCAATCTGCTTATTAACAGAGAGACTGAAGCCCAGAAGAAGGTTACATGACTTAAATTAAAATTAAATTAAGATCAGTTTATTTCATTTACAAAGGCAACTTGTATTGAAATACTTTTGAAGCACCAACTACTTGTTTATGTCAAGCATTTTTAAAAAATGTTCTGTAATTAACAAGGCCAGTGCTCAATTTCCTGGGTCAGTGCCACAGTGGTGCCCTTTGTCCCTGGACCCAATCCATGGTTCTGGCTTAACAGCTGAAAGACCCAATTACCCGCTTTTGGCCATTAGGATAGAAGTTGCAGTGTGCGCTGATTAATGGACTTTGGATGCCAGTGTGCTCAGGTCTTGGGGGACAGCCTTTTGTTATAGAATGTCACTGTTAGCCCATTTTTCAATATTTTAAATTATATACCTTATATTATTGAAATTTAAAATTAACAAGTCTGTGCTTTCTAGTACTATTAACTATGAAGAGTTCTATCTTTGACTTTCTAATTGATTTTACAAGATACAACTTTGAATTATAGTAAATTGTTTTCGTTTAATTAGATTTAGCATGAACACTCTGGCCCCTGCTGGGTGCTTTAAGAACTACATCATTCTAAAGTCAGTAGAACTTCAGTTTAAATCTAGTATTCATTTTCATATGTCTTCTCTTTTTTTCTGTGCCACACAGAATTTTATTGAACAAAATCTGTAAATAAGGCACTGCTATGACTAAGACTCAAGATTTCCATTGGATATTGGGCATTTTAACATGATACAATGAATTTAAATTCTTGGTAATAAAACATTTTCTACCTTAGTTTTAAATATATACATTCTCCATTCAAATTCAGAGGAGAAACCAGGTATCATTCACATAATAAAATATGGTGTGGAAGACTCCTTACTTAGAGTTATATTTCATCTAATTCTTATTATTTCCACTATTTGATTGTGGGTGTACACCGAATGTATTTATTTTTAAAACCACTCTAATTCCAGAGTGGGGTTGACAACAGTTACAAAAGAGTATCTCAGCAAGAACAGAATTATGGCAGGGAGTTTGATCTGAAGGACAAGCAACAGTTTCTTGGGTGTGCTGGGGATAATTTGTATACCTGGGAGACTCAGGAGTAGGGCGTGGAGGACAGATGAGATACTGGAAACAGATACAACCCTCTCCCCACAAAAATCCAGAAGTAAATACAGACTTTTTCCAAGACTTTTTTGCAGGCTCTTTGACTTTGGACAGATTAATTAACTTTCATTTCTTCATCTGCAAGATGAGAATATCAGTTAAACTGAGAAGACTAAATGGAATAATGGGAAGTGTCGAAAACAGTAGTTTGTACTGAGTAAGTGCTTTGTAAATATTAAATATTGAAATAAATGTCAACATCTAATAATAATACTGATAGGTCCTAGGAATATTTATATCATTAACAATTTTTATTATAAATCCTCATAACATTAGAAATTTATAAAGTGAAACTTTATAAACTTCAAGGGACCTACATGATACACAAAAGAGGAAGCTATAAAGTAAAATGACTAGAAAACTAGAAAGAAAAAGTGAGAAAACGTGCCAGGCAAATCCTAACAAAAACAAAAAAATAATAACCTAGAGTCTTATTAGTTGCAGACAGGAGTGAATTTAAGGCAGAAAGTGTAAAACAAGACTGAAAAGGAAATTTTATGATGATAAAGGAAACAGTCTACAAAAAGAATATACCTTTTATAAATCCCAAAGCACTGAATAATGTAATAATAACAATAAAGTCATAAAAACCGTAGAACTCTACGGGCAACCTATAAGAAACAAAGTGTCAGTATCAGACGTTAATTCACTTCGTGAAGTTAGAAAGATGCAAAATATTTGAATAACAAAGTCAGTGAGGTGGATGAAAAGGATTTATATTAAACTTTATAGCCTAATAACTGAAAATCAATCTTGTTTTTAAAAATTCGTGAAACACTTATCAATTTTGACTATATATTAGCCTATAAAAATCCCTCAGTAAATTCCACAATTATAAATAATAATGTTATCCAGTCACAGTGTAATTAGTCAAAACTAAAAAAACAAAATACAGCACTAGGAAATATAATATCAAGTCAGAATTTGTAGGACACAACTAATACAGCACCTAGCATATATTCACAGTTTCAAACATGTATTTCTAAATATGAAGTATGAAGACATTATTATTTAGCTAAAAAAAGTCAGAAAATGAACTATATAACAGACTATAAATTACAGCAAAAAAGCAAAAAAACAGATTTAAAAAATCAGAAATTGAGTCAGAAACAGCAAAGCTGTAGAATTGATAATATAAATCTTTGACTCATGAAACACACACTGTGAGAGAATCAAAGAATTAGAAGAGAATATGGCAAAGATATTATGCAAATAAAGTTCAACACCTATATGAGGTTAAGATGTATAGTCTTTCTAGAAAGGAAGAAAGTGGAATCTCTCTGAACAGTAACACTCTAATGACAGTTTTTCCAAGCCTTCAAAGGACAGATAATACAAAACATTATTTTTTGAAATAGTGTTTAGAGGTGCATTTTTTACTGAAATAAAACAACAATATAGTACATACTCAGAGTAAAGGACAAGTATTATATCAGTATGCATACCTTTTGAAATTGCATTTGTTACCACAGGTTACAATCAAAATACTCTAAAAACTACCATTTTAGAATTAAATTAAAGAATATAAATAAGTACAGAAATATCATAAAAATTTACCTATCATAGTAACTATGCTAAAACTTGGCAATTAAGGCAAGAAAAAATATTGACTTATATTTTTGATTAAATTTTAGCAAATTAAATTTGAAAGAGCCTTATGAAAAGCAAGCTTATCATCCCAGCAATGCAAACATGGTTCAATATCTGAAAATTATCAATATCTTTCAATGTATTAGTAGATAAAAGAAGAAAAAACATGACCACCTTAATGAATTCCCATAAAGCATTTGATGTAATTTAAATAGGAATTTTCTAATTAGCACCATTCCATATTTTAAAAACCCTTCAGTAAAATACGACATGTATATTTTCTTAAAGTGATACACAAGGTTTTGCACTTAATAATGGAGGGCTAGAGATATTCCATTAAAGTCAGAATGATATTAAGGATGTGTTCAATCATTTTAATAGAAGTATTAACTGACATATAAGAGATAAGTAGAATAAGAGAGATAAATATGAGGTGAGAATTTAATGATTATGAAAGTATGAAGAATCAATTGAAAAAAGTATACAAAATCTAGTAAGACGGTGTGTTACAAAATTATTTGTAACACTGAAATAATAGATTCTCTTTATGCAAAAAAATAATTTGGAAACATAGTGAATAAAAAGTGTCATATCATAGAACATCCCAAACTACACTAAAATCAATAAAAATACCCCAGAAAAACTCAGAAGTGTGCAGGCCCTGCATTAGTAGTTCTTAACTTGGTCTGGAGATAAGCTCTTTGTAAGTACACACTGTCTCTGCTTCGTACCAGGCAAGTGAAGTCTGTAGTGATGAGGACTACATATCTATATTTTTTAAAAACCATCTAAGTGATTGTAGTATAAAAAAACACTGCTCTATGTGAATAAAGTACTAGCATTCCAATACTAAATGAAAAGATGTACCATTTTCTTTAATAGAAGGACTTGACATTTTAAAATTACTATTCCTTTAGTCTGCAAATGCAACATAATCCTCAGTAGATTTTAAAACATAACAGGTATTTCAGAATATTGGTAACTTTTGATAGGGAACAGAAATGAAACTAGTGCTAATAGAACGAAAACATTTTGGAGTGTAGTCATTTCAAATAGCGTGGTGTTGACAGAAGAATAGAAAGGTGAAAGAAAAAAGAGTGAAAAATAGAACCAAGCTTATAAAAACATTACATAGATGATAAAAATATCATGCTAAGTTAGGCTAAGTAGATGGACTATGTAGCAAATAATGTTGGGACAGAGAGATGTGGACTTCTGGCCACTAAACTGCAAGCAGCAGGAAGGCAGAAGCAATTTCGTATTTACCAAAAATTTAAATGTTGAACATGAAACTTCTGGCTTTTAATATGAGTATTTGAACCATGTTAAATACAATTATTAATTAATTATTAATACAATTTACTTCTCGTCTTACTATTTTGTTATATATTTGTCCCATCTGATCTTTGTTCATTTATTCTTTAATATCTTTCTTCATTTTGAAAGTATTAGTATTTTATTTTATCTCAACTATTGACTTATTTACTATGCCTGATTTCTTATATATAGAGTGATTGTTCTAGAATTTATTTATTTATTTATTTATTTATTTATTTTTTTTGCGGCACCGGGGATTGAACTCACAGCCTCGCGCTTGCCAGGGCAGGCGCTTAAGCCACTGAGCCAAACTCCCGGCCCTGGTTTTCTGAGGCAGGGTCGCACTATGTAGCTCAGGCCGGCCTTGCGCCGCGTTGTAGCCCAAGCCGGCCTCGAACTCACAACGCTCCGCCTACCTCAGCCTCCCGAGTGCTGGGATTAAAGGCGTGCGCCACCACGCCCGGCTTGTTCTAGAATTTATAATATATAAATTGAACTTATTAGTATACTTTCATGTGACATTTTACTGCTTCATGTATAACATAAAACTTTAAAATGATACATTTCCATTTCTTCTCTCCCCTGCTTTGTGTGATTGTTAACATAGATTTTACCTCTACCCTTTTGACTCTAGTCGTGATACCTCAAATATCAACCCGACTGGATTAAGGAAGGTCTCGGAGCTTAGTAAAGCAGATTTCTAGGTGTGTCTGTGGGGAGTGTTTCCACAGATGATTGGCATATAGGCCAGCAAACTGTGGGAGGAGAACCCACCCTGATTGTGAGTGGCATCATTCAATAGGCTTTGTGATCGGGATCAAATACTAAAAGGAATGAAGGAGGAAGCCCTGGTGTTTTTGGAAGCTCCATTCTGCTTGAGCTGGTGCATCTATTTCTGCTGCTATTCGCCTGTGGACATCAGACTCCAGTTTCTTCAGCCTTCTGTGTAGTCTTAGGCCAGTGACTCTCCAGGCAGCTTCCAGGTCTTTGATCCTGGACTGGCACTTAATCCTTTCTTCCTCTTGTGTGTAGCTTCCGACTTCTTGGGCTGAGCAGCTACTGGATGCTCCAGCTCTCTAGTATGCAGACAGCCACTGTGAGCATCCCACCTCTGATCCGTAAGCCTACCTTTCAAATCCCCAGCATAATTATAGACTTTTCTACTGATTCTGCTCCTCTGGAGAACTCTAACCAACACAACCCTTTTATAAATTCCTAAATATTGTTAATATCTTTCTTATTAAATGCATTTTTATTTAAAAATTTTATATATTTATGCATATGCCCATCATTTTCAGTTCCCCTCTTTTTCTTATAGTATTTCCCAGCCTCAACCCTATTAACATCTTTTGCTGGATGCTTCTATGTTGTAGGAGACTATCCCATATACAGTGGGATGATTGTGTATCTGAAAAGATATTATTTCACATCACTTCTTGAGGTATATTTTCACTGGGTATAGACTTCTGCATTACCAATGTTTCTCATCGAATACTTTAAAGAGGTTATTTCACCACCTTCCAGGTTGTATTGTTGTTACAGAAGATCAATGTAATTTTTTTGTCATTGTCACTGTATGTAGTGTCTTGTTTCATGCCTACTTCTAAGATTCTGTATCTATCAATTATCTGCAGTATTTTTGTCATGATATGCAAGAGTGGTGTGTGTGTGTGTGTACATTAATATTGTTTGGGATTTGTTGAGTTTTCTGGAATTTGCAGTTCTCATCAAATTCGGAAAAAAATATAGCCATTATTTACTCACTCATTTTTCTTTTCCTATCCCTTTCTGGGACACAATGTTAATTTGACAACTTAATGTCATCCTACATGTTACAAAATCTCTGTTCATATTGTTTTAAGACATTTTTCTTTATGCTTAAATATTCATAGTGTCCATTGGTATTTATTTGAGATCACTTATTTTTTGCAGTGTCTAATTGTCCATTAATTTCATTAAATGAATTTATTTCAGATATTGTATATTTCATTCCTCAAAATCCATTTGGTTTTTTTTATGGCAGCTATTTCTTTCCTTGTTATGTTCATGTTTTCCTTTAAAATCTTAAGCATGTTTATAATGGCAATTTTAAATTTCTTATCTGCTAAATCCATTATCTTTTTTATTTGTCTATTTCTATGGACTTCTTCTCTGATTATGAATCACATTTTCTTACTCAATAACATGTCTAAAATCTTTTATTGGATGAAGGCAATTGAAAATTTTATGTTGCAAAATACCTGAATTTTGTTAACATCCTCTAACTACTGTTAAAATTGCTTTATATGAGTGATTAGCTTACTTGTAAATTAGCTGAACGTTCTTGATGCTGACTAGGGTGGGTCAACAGTAGCCTTTACTCCAGAAAGTAGTTTAATCCAGTTACTCAACAATGACTTTTCTATGGTCTTTTATTGAGCATCCAACAAATCTTTCTACTGTTTCCTCAGAATTTAGACCCCATCATGCACTGGAAGATGCATTCCGCTTACGGTGCCCAGGGTTCTTGCCTAGCTCATGAATTCTCACTATTCTCACTTACAGCCTATTTCATATTTAAAGGGACTCCTGTGCAGACTTCCAGACTCTTTCTTTACATAGCTTCCTCCTCTCCTGCCTGTAGCCCTACAAAACTCATTACAAATTTAAAAATTACCAACCCAATGAAAATGACAAAAAGAAACACATGTTTCCAATAAACTTATGAAAAGATGTTGAGTATCACTTATAACTAAATAAGAACAAAATTAAATTATTAGAGAAAGACAGTTTATCATGTAAGTGTTAGAGAAGCCTAGGAAAAGAGCCCCCTTGCTCTCTTGGTGGGTGCCCTAATTTGGCTGTGAAATGTCCCACAAAGGTTCTTGTGTTGAAGGCTTGGCCCTCGGGTGACTGATGCATGGGGGGTTGTGGACATTTGAGAGGCAACCCCTTGTAGGAAGTTCTTAGGTCACAGGGTTGGGCCCTCAAGGGGAACTGTGGGACCCCAGTTTTCTTCTTTCCTTTGCTTCCTAGAGAGCCTTTGGGGAACATTTCAGACCCAAACCGAAGCACAGGCTAATGACATGCTACGTGGTATTCTCTTGCAGTGCCTTTCAGTAGCACCAGCAACAAGCCACAGCTGCAGTTACACAATCACAAGGTAAATAACCAACACTTTATAGTGTATTGCGCTGCTAAGCTAAAATGTTCATTAGATTACATATATTAGATGCATTTTTGACTTGTGATGTTTTCAATTAATGATGAATTTATTATGGTATAACCCTATTGTAAAAAGTTAAGAAGTATCTCTATTTGAGTTTATTTCGAGTGATAATATTTTGGGGGTATGTGTGTTATATGTTTATGTATAAATCTTCTCATGCTTCTCCTTATTGTAGCCTGTTGGCCCTGATGGCAAATAGTTGCCAGGTAAAATAGATATCCTGAGAACACTGGTGTGGTTCCAAAGTAATTGCTGGTGGGTGCATGTTAGGTACTTCCTGTGAGGTGTTGGTATGTGCAACTGACGTGTGCAGATATGTAGAATTCATTCTTCTTCAGTTATATCAACTTTGTCCATCTTTCTCAGTTATATAAAATATTATCTGGTTTTAGAAGGATGTAGTTTTTTTAATAAATGCATTTAATATGACTTATTATTTAATCAGCCAAATTACAAGTGTTTTAAAAATTCATTTCATCAAGTTCCATGCTAAGTATCATTGACTGAAAAAAAAAAAAAGACGCGATGCCCGTAATGACCTCACATTCCGTGGGGGAGACGACTTGGAAACAGATATGTTAAAGTAGAAAGTGGTAAGTGTTCTTCTGAAGGTTGAGCAAAGAGCTGTCAGTGCAAAAGCACAGAGGACGTTGCCTGAGGGAGTCAGGAAGGTTTAACAGAATAGATGACATTTGAGCTAAGTCTTGAAGGATGGACAGGAGTTTGCCAAGTGTATGAGGTGATCTCTATATACGGTGTCTAGTACTGGGCCAGACACTTGGTGAGACCCAATAAATGTTCACATCCAGTTCCAGTCAACCAAGTGTTCTGGGCAGAGGATACCAGTCGGTTCAATTCAAGGGGCACTTATTGACTACCTTGTGTATGTCAGGCACTGTTCCAGGTTCATCAACCCTGTGTGCCAGGCACATCCTGTGAAGACAGATAATTATACAAGGGTCTGGTATGAGCCATGGCCAAGTCTCCTATTTATAGATTTTGTTGTCAAGATGGAGCAGGGATGTTTCTTTTAACACTGACTGCTGACACATTCCATCTTGATGGCAAACCCTCACTCCTACAGCCTTGACAGCATAGAGATGTAGGCAAGTAGGGACTGTTCTAGACTAGGAATCACACAGACAGTGGGGACAGTCGAGCTGGCTCACTCTGGATTCTGGGCCACAGAGGTCTGCTCTTGAGGTTGGGTCCAAGCAACAGCTCTCCCACACAGCATGGGTGGGAAGGTCATGATGCCTGCATTTGTCCGCAGTTTCTGGGCCCAATCTTCCTTTGCTCTCACTTTTCTAAGCGCCTTCATCATACCTAGCCACCAAATCCTGATGCATTACCTACAGCGTGGCAGGAACTAGTGTAGAGCAGGTGTAACCTATATTCATATATGAATGTATTGTGCTAAGTACAGAAGCTATACATCCCATGTCTAGCACAACATCTGTAAATACAAGGAACAGTCTATGATTGTTTTCAGTGGCATTTTTACTAGCATAGCTGGGTAGAAATGATAGAAGAAACATGCCAGGTATTTTACAATCATCATTTTACTTCTCACAACAGTTCATTAATATAGGAGTTATTACAACAACTTCCCAAATTAGGCACAGAACTTTTATTTTTCCAAGACTAAAAATAGTAGGACTAGGATTTGAAACCACATCTTCCAACTCCAAACACACTTTCCTTCCATTATAGCAGTTTCCCATTATTGATGCTATGTAGCGTTTATTGTGTTTTTACCATATGCCAGACACTGTAAGAAGCTCAAATAACTCTTTGCAATCCTCATGAATTTTCTATAATACGTATCTTAAACTTATTTATTAATTGGGCTTGAACATATGATCCTCTTGCCTCAGCCTTCCAGAATGCTGGGATGATGGGCATGCATGCTAGCTCTTAGACTTACTTTTTAATTGATGAGTAAAACTATATTTTCATGGCATTCAGCATGATGTTTTGATACATGTATGCGCATGTCAAATGGCCAAATCAGGCTATTTAATATATGTGTTACCTTACCTATTTTGTGGGTGAGAACATTTATAACCTACCTTCTTTAAAGGAGGTAAATACCTTGCTCAGAGTCATATAGCCAGCAGCCTACTTTCTTTATATTATACTACACGAGTGGTTCTCAACCCTACATGCTTATTAGAATAAAATGGGAAACTTTTTAAAAAGCTCTGCCCTCAGAGAGTCCAATTCAATTGTTTTGAAGGAAACCCAGATGATTTTTAAAACTTCCAGGTGATATTAATGTGAAATTTGGTTTTAGACCACTGCTTTCAAAAGTTAAAGTGGATTGGAGGTGTTGTTTTATGTACCATGATTCTTATTGACTGTAGATGATTGTATTTTCCTAGAAAGTATTGAAGAAAATAGAGAAAAGATCCTGAGTGTAATAAAATAACCTAATTTTGAGCCTTGGCTGTGACACTTTTCTAGAATCCCACTGCCAGGTGTTCTCCACGCCACCAGGTGCCCTTCTCTGGCAGTCCCTCTCTGTCATATGGCACATCGGGGGTGACTGAGACAGCAGTGTTTCCTTTGAGCCACTGATGCCAGGGTAGAACATGACATGTATATCTGGGTACGAGGGAAAAGAAAGTGTTACTTATAATGTTTTATATTAGACTTAAACTATATTTTATCACAAAAATATCGGTGAGAATTAGGTTTCCCGGTTATTCAATTAAAACCCATAAATAATTTTGCCAGAAATTCACTATATGCACAAATAACAGTGTGATTCAGCCATCATTTGTGTTAAATAGGCTTTGAGGAACTGATGTGGAACTGTGACCACCATTTACAACATGATGAGAAATATGAGGCTGATATGTGGAATTCCAAGAAATAATTTCCCTCATCTTAAGTTCAGCTTAACACATTCAGTGCCCTCTGCTCATCTGGCAAAGAAGAAATTGGTCAGCTCAAAAACTCTTGTTCACTCTCTGGAGGTTTGCAGAACTCTTTTAGCTACTGGTTTAACATCACAACATAGTTGAAGTCAGGAGCCATTATTTCTCCTAACAACCTACCACATAATTTGAGTGCATCATGCATGAACATTCACATGTGCATAGATTAGATTTGAAGTCAGTAGAGACCCCACTGTCAGTGGAAAGCAGGACAGCGGTAGTCCAT
Source organism: Dasyprocta punctata (assembly GCA_004363535.1). Lineage (NCBI taxonomy): Eukaryota > Metazoa > Chordata > Mammalia > Rodentia > Dasyproctidae > Dasyprocta > Dasyprocta punctata. The sequence goes on from RJWM01001228.1 coordinate 158,362, forward strand.
ACCTTGCAGTGACAAAACATTCCTTAAATCACTACCTATTGATTCCTATAATCAGATATCTCTCAATGACAAGGCTTTAGGAGACAGAGTTGCTGTTGCAGTGAAGTATTACGGTGTCAGTTATGAAGTGAGGACTCTGGAGTTGGTTCTGATCACACTGAAAGACGAACAGAAAGAAGGTGAGAAATTCAGAGGCTTACATTCTTATCCCAAAACAATGTCAGAGAACAGAAAGCTTTCTTGAGTATCTGAACGAGTGTCTTCTTTCTTGTACCAGTCAGACTGATACTGCAATAAAGCAAACCTTTGTTTCTGCATCTTTTTGCATTACGGTGTAGCCTTTTCTAGGCATTGATTAGACTTGAGAGTGCAAATATTTGGGTAGATTCCAAAGACTCCATCTAATTTAAATTACCAAATCCTGCTGAGGCTTAGTTGTTAGTAGGTGCAGTCTTTTCCGACATTCACAGGGTTTCTTTGCTTGGTAACTTATTATAATTTCACCTGCAGTAGTTGACATGTAGGAGGAAAATAAATTTTCTCAAAGTTAATACCCAGTTAAAGTTAATACTTCTCATTCCAGACCCAGGCCTTCCATAATTAGCCAAATCCTGAAAGGTTTTAAGAAATGGAAATGAGAAAATTTGAAAAATATACATGATGATTACAGTCCTAGTTTCTGCACAGTTTATGAAACCATACTGTTTATTTTCAACTCTCTGTTCTACTCCCTTTCCCATATTCTCTTTGTCATCAACTAACACTTTGGGCAGTTGTCATTTCTCAGGTGATTTAAACCATCCTGAAATATTTTAAAAATAACTTTTAGTGGTTCTCACTTGCCTCAATTTACTCTAATGTCCTAACAACTTTACCATGGATATGGGAGTACTAATAATTGTCTAGACAAGGCCAGGGATATAGTTCAGCAGCACAGTGCCTGCCTGGCAAGTGCAAGGTCCTGAGTTCAATTCCCAGTACAAAAAAAAGAGAATTATCTAGACATAGAATTCCTCGGCTTCCAGACAGTTTCCCCAATCTATTGTAATACCAACCCTTTTCCCACTTTATAATTAGGATCAATTGCCTAGATAATACGGTGATTTCTTTCTTTGCTTGTTAATTCAGTGACACAAAAAGTCCAAAGCACTGCTGTGGCAGCCTCAGCTTCCATTCAGTGGAATCCTCCTTGTGTTTGCTAGACGAAGTGTTCTTTCCTTGGAAACTGAAAACACAACATTAGGCAGAGAACAAAAGTTTGTAAGCAGGATGCTAGGAATAATGATGAAGGAGCCACCACAACTTCTACATTTTGGTTCTTACTTCTGAGTATACTAGTTATGGAAGAAATAGCAGTGTATGTTAGTTGCTGGCTCAGAGAATATGCCACTGACTGTGGGGGAGCTTCACTGTGCACACAAACGGCAGCACAAACTGTAGATAGATCATTCTACCATGTACCTTCCTACAGGCATGATTTATTTAGTTCTGGTTCATACATTAATTTCCTTACTCAGAAGCACTGTTTTATGGGGTTCTTAGTGATCAATGCAATCCCTAAATTCAGGAACAGTGGTGCTAGAAGAAACATTATGGGTAAGGAAGTCAAATCCATGTCCAGGTTGTTTCTTCCTGCTTAGTGACAGATGCAGCATCATCCCTCTGCCATCAGATGGCTGGCAGGTGCTGGGAGCGGTGCCATTCTAAAAGCTCAGCGTCAACCTCTGATGTTGGTGGACATGATTGCAGGTCAACCTTGGTGAAGGGAAGCCTGTGGTCTGTAGCTCCCAGAAAATCAGCTTTCTGTTCCCAGGGGCTCTGAGTTCATGAGTCCTTCATACAAGCACCAGGGAGGCAAGAAGGCAGCTAGCTGACATTCACAGGCTTGGCCTTTTGCTAACTTGATTATTCAAAGTTTTTGTTGTTATTTTTACAGGGGATACCTTTTAGTAACATTCATTTGCAACATAAATAGCTTCACTTGGCCCACTCTGAGAGACCCATCCCAAAGCTATTCTTTAGACATTCCTTTAACCAGTCTTTTAATACTGTTTTCCAAGTTTCTGACTTCTTGGTCAATAGCCATTTGTCCATGAATCAGTGTAAATCTCTACTTTTGATGTTTTTCTCTGCTAAGGAGAGTAAGGTTTTGATGCAAAGCCTTCACTCTAGGTCTTGCTACTTTCCTCAGGGCAGCCTCAGGATAGGCCCATAGTATTCCATTAGTCATGAGACTACGAACTTCTGTGACCTTTCTAATAAAATGAGACAAACTTCTACCTTGTTTTTTTTTTTTTTTTTTTGTTAAAGCCCTCCTCTCCTTGCCTTGCAGGGCTCCTAGCATAATCTTTTCCATAACAAATAAGAAGAATTTTTAAACCTCAAATAGTTTAAATTTTCCCCGTAGCTTAAAATTTCAGAAGAAAGGAAGAAAAAGAAAGAACCTAGTTACTTGCTTGAATGATTGGAGAGGTAAAAATTACAGAGATCCTCAGTGAAGCACAGTAAGCATAACTGGTATTATTATACCTAATTTAAAGATGACAGAACTAAAATGTGGAAAGAGCAAGTGACTTCACCAAGCTTACATAACTAAGACTATACTCAGGCTGCAGGAGTCTACCTGCTAGTGCAATGACAGGAGAGTAAAGCCTGTGGTCATGAGATTTCCAGGGAACTCTGGCTAAATGTGGAGAAAAAATTACTGATTGATGGGAGGAAGATGAAGAAGCAGACAGCACTTAGGAATGGATGACTTCTGAGCCCAGAGTCGAGGGTAAGAATCACAGTGTGGCTTTCCAGAAAACACCAGTATAAGAACCATTACTGTCTGTGTTATTTTTGTTGTTGTTGTTGTTCTTTTTCTTAGCATATTCTAATAGGTTTTAGAAGTAGAAAAAAAGAAAGGGCATAAAAACATATTGAAACACAAAGAAATATTTCCAAAAAATTAAAATGGCAGAAATGGAGGACATGGGTAGCATAGGTAAAGGAAGGACAATTGACATTCCAAAAATAATTGTCATGTTAATAAGAAAAATTTCCAGCAAAATTAAGTTCTAGTTAATTAGATCAAATGAACATTCTTGTTAATCAAATTAAGTGGTGTTTTAATATCAGTGTAAGTTCCTGAGATTTTGCTCAGCATTCTTGTTTTGTATGTTGCGAATACTTTTGTTGTGATGTGAAACTCCACAGGCCCAAGAATTGAGCAGATGTCTCTATATTTTAGTAATTCCTGCTGTATAACCTAAAAAAGACTTGTCAATTATGAAATAACAGGGTAATGCATACTATTCCCTAAGCTTTCTCCTAAATTTCAAATTCAATTCTTTTATGAAAATTTGAGTTATCCTTACACATGCCCAAAATTCTGAAGTTGAAAAATAAGGTCCAGCAGGGGGCGCTATAGTCACATTGAGAGCTAAATCTGGTAATCTTTTATGTATGTTTGCTGTAGTTGGCCATTTAGCCATCACAGCTGCCTTTCTTTGTTTTGATTTTGTTTGAGACCTACATCGATTCTATCTGTACTCTTATCCAAATTGTACCTCAGTGGTACTTGCGAAAACCCATTTCATTTGCTTTGTTGTTGTTTCTTTTGTTTATTTATTTTCTTCACCCTGTCATTGGAGATCATTTACCTCCATTTACTTGGGAGTATTTCAGGATAATTTATGTTATTTAATTATCAATTTCACCTCTGAGAACTGTGGTGAACATATTTCTTTAAACATATGTGAGTGCTTTTTTAAAAAAAACACACAATTTCTGGGAGGCTGGGGCAGGAGGATCACAAGTTTGACTCTAACCTTGGCCAGGACAACTTCACAATTTTATGAGATCCTGTCTCAAAAAAAAAAAAAGAAAAAAGAAAGAAAAAAGAAAACAAAACAAAACCTTGATATGTGACTCGGCATGAAAGCCCTGGGTTCAAATTCTGATACCATGAGAGGTGGCATTTAATCCTACCCTGAAGGACTTTTTTCTTCATTCCTTCTTTTGAACCCCTAAAAATGTATTCAGTTCTTTTGGAACCCAGAGAATTCTACACTTTCCATGAGAATTCTTCAATTCTATACTTCTATAAATTGTTTCTACTTCCCCACAGTCAAATTTGCTAGGTATACAAAGTCATAAATGGACAAGTTCATATATCTGAGAGCATATTAGGCAATGCTGTGCCAGTTCTAATTTCAATATAATATCATATGTTTTTGCCCCAAAAATACAGTGATGTAAGCATAGCAGACAGTTAGGAATTACCGTGTCTATGATGCTAGAAGCTCAGCATCCAGCAAAGTTAGTAATACTCCCAGAAAGCCATAGGGCTCCTAAGTTAAAATTAAGTGTTTATGAGTTCAATCCCTGGTACCAAACACACACACACACACACACACATAAAAAAAAAACAAAAACAAAAACAAAAAAAACTAAGTCTTTAGTCTTAAATCCTAAATTGTAGTATTTTAGAACTTTGGATCAGTTTAGGATTACTTCAAGGGATTCAGGCAGCCCAAATCCTCTCCCCAAACTCCAAATACTATGCAAAACTTGATAATAGTTCCATTGTGCCAGGAACCAAAGAAAGTTAACTTTTTATACTGTGAATAGTAGTTTTTGGTGAAAGAGATGTGTCTCTCTAGGTCCTGTCATGTTGGGCAGGGGGACTCCGACCAGAAGACAACCTAGCCTGCTTTCCTGATGAGTGTGCGTGACCAGCGCGGCTTCCAGGAGGAGAAAGAGATGTGCCTCTCATATGCCTAGCAGCGTGCAGGCTAAGTATCCAGGACTCCTGCCCCACCCACCCACTCCCCTCTGTAAGCAACCTGCTGGTTCAGAGGACTGGCTGAGTTGACAGCAACTATGGTACATAAAGCAACCAAATGCTTGTATTTTCCGGTTGATTTACTAGGCCTGGAGCCAGCAGTCTGAGCATCTGTTGGGAAGATGATAGTATACAACATAGCAAATATGGGGGATTCTCCTCTGTCTTGTCTTTGAGGCCCAATATTGTTCTCATTGTTTTGCTTTATTCTGATTATTATTATTTTCTTGTTTATTTCATACCCTGTTTTTATTGGTTTTGTTGTGTTTTGTTTTTGGTTTGATTTTACTATACCTGACGGAATGGTCAACTATTTTGAAAGTCACAAGGTATGCTGTGGTGGCTGTTGTTTTCCTGGTGTCTTTCTTTGAAGTTCTGTACCAGTTCTACTGCTTTGTTTTGATTGACTTTGTTCTGTTATGTTTTGTTAGATTTTAGTATCCTTAAAATTTAAAAAAAAAATAGTAGTTTTTGGGGACCTGATGTATATGGCATTGTTATCCTAAGCCTAGAGTATATGGTGGGCAAATTTAATCTCATTCTTCCTTTTTCCTTCTTATATGCATCTGCCTGCACTTTGGAGACAAATAGGTATTGCCACTCTCAATGGCAGTGCAAGCTGGCATTTCCAGCATTATTATACAAAACTTTGGATCTAGAGTTTGCACGAAACTATTGGAGGGCTCTCTTAGTTGAGACCTATGAATTATCATTATTGCAATTATGAGCAGACAGATTATAAGTATGCTTAAAATGCTGGCTTTCTAAAAAATTTTTAATACTTGAAAGACTGTGAATACAAAGAAAAGCATATTTATTTAAAAGCATATATATTTAAATTTATGAAATATAGAAAAGACAAAACTAAAAGTCACTGATAATCTCTTTTTTTTTTAATTTTATTTTAAAGATAGTAAAATATAACAGAATGTAACAAATAAAGTCAATCAAAACAAAGCAGTAGGAGTGGTACAGAACTTCGAAGACCAATAATATGAGTACAATAGCTACTATAACATACCTTGCTATCTTCAAATTAGCTGACCATTCCAACAGGTGTAGTAGGATTGAACCAAAAACAA